>JAECUM010023878.1:0-44760 GCA_016617855.1 Megalonaias nervosa | reverse complement strand
CATTATCTTTTTATCATATTCTTTGTAGTTGTCAACATATTTTCGAAACCAGCTTGGGTCGTCTTTTTCAAGAGTGGTGGTACACGGAATTTCGTAAGTACACACACACACACACACACACACACACACACACACACACACACACACACACAGAGGCAATGCTACACTTCAGTAAAACACTCTACAGCTGCATTTGACAGGAACAAGTACTATATGGACCCTTCGTAGTGAGGTCAGCTGACGATTTTGTTCACCCTTTAGAATGTATGGTAGGCAAGCTTTCTCACCCTTTAAAATGTATGGTAGGCAAGCTCACCATTGATTCCATATATGTTTTCGAAAATTTGTTTATTTCAAGAGAGAAAAAGGGGGCAAAATTATCATATCTGTTAATGATATACATACTGACATCAGTTAATGACATACATAATGTCTTTTTTTATCTATATCTTGAGATTTATTTTACAATATCAATGGCTAAATCGGTGAGGAGTATCCCAAATATGGCTGCCAATGACATGTGGGAACAATGTAAGGGTATGCATCAAGTTATATTCTATTATATGCTGATTCCTATCGACTGTTGATCAAACCTATAACTGGCTAAGATGACAGAGATAACATAATCATGGTCAATCTTACAATTTGTCAGACATTCAGGTCTGATATCGGCCGCGTAGCTTACATATTTTATTTTTTAAAAATCATAATTTTATGAATTTTCAACAATCATTTGTCATTCAATGCTCAGTGCATGCTCAAAATTAATACTTTTTCATATAAGGATAATTACCATATAAAAGACACCCCTCCTCCGCCCTCTCCATCAACACCATCACTTTGATTTTACACGATGTATTATGATGATGAAAAAAGGGTGCTTATTTCAGCTCAGGCGATAGTTCAGTTAAGGTCAAGGCCACAAGGAATTTCTAACCCGGAACTAGATGACCTAGGCCATGATATTAACAAATACACTAGATGTAATGAAGAAACTTATATTCTCAAAACGAACGCGTATACTGACATTCTAATGTATATTAAAGCCAATCGGATTAAAGTCAGATCTCCACTGACCTGGGAGAAGATTTGACAACGAATGCTTAGGGGTCATATTCTGGTGACCTTTGAGATAGCCAATGGAATATCAGCTTTCAGAATGTGAATCAAATAGATAGGCACACACCGATGCTCTTCAGCTATACTGCTCAATCTCCCAAACGCGAAGATAAAAGACATTATCTGATTGGCTGATAAAATTAGCGATTATGGTAATAACATAGGTCACCAGAACATGACCCCTAAGCGGTCGCTATCAGATCTTAGGACAGTGGAGATCTAATTTTAATCAAATAGTATTAAAGCTACAAGCAATCTGGTATGGGTGTGTTTCCCAAATATCATGATTTTATTAGGCTGAGGTGAGTATAAAACCGGTATCCTTACCTCTGGATAATAAAGTTCTCAGGGTAGCCCACAGGTACATTCCAGAACTTAATTGTGACGTTCAGTCATAAGCGTGGGAAATAAATATTTATTTTATTAAGTCGTTTTTTTTCAATCAGTTCTGTTTACTGAAATTAAAACTTCGTCAAACATGTGGGTTTGATGGGGACTCAGGAGTTATTTGGATTTTTAATTGCACTTCATACCCCATAATCGGGAGCTGATGGCAAGCTTTCTCGCACACACATGTTGGCCTAGCCAGAGACTCGAACCGACACGGACAGAGGTGAGATGTCAGTTGTCTTAAAGGCGAGCACCTCCGACCACTCGGCCACCCGGGTCCCTTATTAGCAACAGTGGTGGAGATAATAACAAACTTACCATCTTTAGGGTTAGCATTGGTCTGAGTCGACCAGACCTCATAGAGTTGGAATATATTGACAGTTAGTTATTCATTAGGTGCATAGATTATTTTATTTTCTCCGGAAAACAAACTTATTGAATTATAAGTGATTTGCATTCCAATTTGATTTTTTCCCATTTTATATTTCGTGTTATTATTGCATATTTAATTACTACCTGCAAAAATAGGAGCTTGTTGAACACAAAGCATGCACAAATTAGTATTCAATCTGTCCTTGTTGGCCTAATGCACTTGTCTTTTTAGCTTCCAAACTCTTTCCAAAGTATGTTTCTTTGAATCGCTTAGGTTGACAAGGGTAACATTTTTAATTTTTTTTTTTCAGATCAAACGGTGTAGTAAATTATTCACTGGTCTTGAAAGACGATTCGGGGGCGAGCCCCGGCATTGCTAAAGCTTTAGGAAATTTGGCGGATGGAGCAGCAATATTAATGAAAGGAACCTATGTAACAACTACAAACATTACTGTAGGTGGCGTAGAAGGTAATCAAGAATGATCATAGTTTATATTTATGTGTCTATATTGTGTCTATATGTATAAAGTGTGTGTGTGTGGAGAGAGAGAGAGAGAGAGAGAGAGAGAGAGAGAGAGAGAGAGAGAGAGAGAGAGAGAGAGAGAGAGAGAGAGAGAGTTTCATAAATTAGCAATATAAAAACATCGGATAATACTGGCTTACATTTGCAGAAGCACGATGGCAGAATGTGGATCCAAGGATTCACCGTTTTTCCAGAATATTCTGTCAAAAAGTTGCAAACAGCAAACTGTGAAAGATCGTTAGTCTCACATAATTAGAAGCCACCTTATATAATGGAATTTGTTTGAACACGAAAAAGGTTCTACTCAAATAGCATATGATAATTGCAATGTTTCAGTATGGCTGATATAAACAAATCACACGCATGAAAACAAAAGCAAAACCCACCATATCATTTTAAGAATATACAATTATTTGCGCGATTCACATGGCGTCCACTTAATTGATAACGTTAGATAAATGCATCTGTCTGCTCAGTCTTGTAATGTTTCATATTACATTTATGTTTCATTGCAACTGTTATTCACTTTGATGATGTAAATATATAAACTCCCGTAATTTTTACTATGCATACAATCAACATACACTTAAAATGAGGTATTTTATTATTATTATTATTATTATTATTATTATTATTATTATTATTTAGTTCCCCTCAACGCCACCTATGATCAACAAGTATGTATCATATTTACTACAATATCGCCTTGCAGCAGTGACCAGGAATGTGTTGTTAATGGTCAGACGCCAGTGTGCCAGTAAGTAAAACTGAATTACATTCTTAATTGTTTTAATTTATATGTATATTATTAAAAGGGACAACAATCAAGAGGGTATAATTATACCGCAATTGAAATACCGTACAAAAATACATTTTGCCTTTTAATATAGCGGATAATATCACTTTTTGTTGCTTTTATACCAGAAAGGCATAATTTACCTCAAAACCAAGCATTTTACCCCCCCCCCACCATCCCCAAAAGAAAAATCGTGTACAAATCAAACTAAAAACAAACCCTGTAACAATAACGCATGCCAATAGATCTAGATTATCCAGAATAGGAGATATTAAAAATATTACAATGATTTTTTTCACATCTAGAACCCCTCCCACACAATAAGCAAATTTATATTTACTATGGACAGAGAAAATGATTTTATAGATATTTGCAAGAAAAGAGCCTACCAGCTAGATGCGAGAGAGAGAGAGAGAGAGAGAGAGAGAGAGAGAGAGAGAGTAGAGGCCTATATGTGGAGATAATAGATTATTAATTAATTAATTAATTAATCAATTAATTACCTTATTACTTTATTTAGTTATTTATTCATTTATTTATTTCTTTATTTCAGGCCATTGTCAAGATCAGGATCAGGTGAGAGAATATTTTTGGATAAATACAAATTTTCCAAATGTTTCGGACAATATTTTGGACATAGAAGTGGCAGCTTCTTAAAGTTGGCAATGCAAAATCAACTCCTGAATGTTTAATTTTGGTTCACGTTGATCGGACAAGATATACATTTTAATATATGTGAATTTCGATCTGTAAGCATTATGTTGTAATCATTGTTATGAATGTGGTGACTTTTCTCAAAATTACACTCAAATTTGAACGACGTATCATCAATTTGATTACATAACATGGATCCCCCAAATTTTCGCTCTTTTTACCTATTCTTTCTTTCTTTCTTTCTTAATTTCTTTTTTTCTTTTTATTACAGACAACCTTGGGCTTTTAATTGGTCTTGGAGTTGGCATACCTCTTCTTATAATATTGCTGGCAGTCTTAGGAATAATCTTATGTTCTGCGGCAGCGAAAAGGAGACACCATCACTTAAAAACGGAATATGAATCAAGCTCGGACAGGTTAGATTTCTTTTTCCATTTTTGTTTTGTTGCCTTTTTCAAATTATGTTTAGAATCGAAATTCTAAAATCACAGGAGGAATATCATCATCTAAATATGATAAACTGACTTAAAAAGATGCATGCACCTGGAAATTCGCTATTATTGTAAGGGGACAATGTTCCTGTTTGAAAAAAAAAATAAAAAGCAAGAAAAAAACCTTTCATTTGACGAATGCATTTGCATTTTTGTTATGCGTTTTGAGAATACAAACATAATATATTGAATAATATTAATATTTATTGGCTTCAGGATTTCTCTTTTTTCAACGTTTTTACAGAATGTTGCTTAGGTTTACTGACATCTAAAAGCCCTATTATTATTCTGATCACATTTGGAATTTCAAATTGCAGTGAAAGTGTTAAAAGAAATGCCTGCTTTGTTACCCTATGATTGTTGTGGGACTCACGTGCGCTGTAGAATTGTAGCTACTGTCTAGTAATCAACGACCAAAAGAACAACTGCGAAGATGACAATAAGAATGGCAAACACTACAACAATGACAAAAATAACAACGCCATTTCATAATAAAAATACACAAATATAAAACAATAAAATCGACCAAGCCTGAATATTCTAATATTCTAAGTATCTCTGTTAATTGTTCAGGTCCTATGCAGATGCAGGAATCTTTGCCAGAACAATCCCCATCAAATATCACAAAGATCCTCTTCCGTACTATGAACAGTACATATACAGTGATGCAGAAGGTAAGATATCAGTATTACTACTGTTAATGTTTGTCTGTCTGTCTTATGTACGTGTTTATGTGCGTACGTAGATACATATATATGTTCGATAGTTGCTCTGTTTATTTGCGGATAGAGTAGATTGGAATAAAACAATTTTAATTAAATGTCACGTGGTAATTGTATGCTTATGAGTTGTTTCTGTATTATTTATCCAAAATGTAGAATTAAGTAATCTTACAGTCATTGACACATGAAAAAAGTACATTATCTGTGCAACGCAGACTACTTGGATTGTCTATAATATCAGTAAAAATGATACGATTGAACTATCTTGGTTTGTCTATAATGTCAGTAAAAATGATACGATTGAACAATCGTGGATTGTCTATAATGTCAGTAAAAATGATACGATTGAACTATCGTGGATTGTCTATAATGTCAGTAAAAATGATACGATTGAACTATCGTGGATTGTCTATAATATCAGTAAAAATGATACAATAGAACTGTCGTGGATTGTCTATAATGTCAGTAAAAATGATACGATTAAATTATCGTGGATTGTCTATAATATCAGTAGTATTCTAATTTGTTTCAACATTAGTATGTAGAAAGTTGCAAAGGACCAGTCGGTTTTTATTGAATTAAATATGTCACTTTAAAAAATGTTACAAGTATCTCCTTTTGATAATGAAAACACAAACAAAAATAATTTCTTAACAGCAAGATTTCGTAAATTTCAGGATCCAAATCTAACTTATTTTGGGACGTTTTACCACAGACTCCACCGGTAAGTAATGAATGTTGTGTCAACTCGGTGGAATTTGCTAGATCAATATTTATTGTCATTAAAAGAAGCAAAAACGAAACAGTTTATTGGGATTAAAAATAGAAGAAAATCCAACATGTTATTGCTATTGAACAGTGAAGAAACCAAACATTTTACTGGGATTAAAAGGGGAAGAAACCAAACATCCGGCAAATGCCCTTGCTCCAACAAAAGGCATGCATAACGTTTGAGGCATACTTACTAGTGCGGATGATCAGAAAATCATTGATACGTTGTTTTCTCAGAATACAAAAATGTAAATATACTCTAGACAATATTTAATCTGCTGGGTTTTTTTGTAGTAACGTTGTCATCGGTTAATAGATCTGTACAAAGTATGAACATATGCACTTTGATTTTATTGTTTCCTTCGTATTATTTTCAGCTGCAGATTGCAAGACCAAAAGTATATGCACAAGGACATCCGCTTTTTTCGGTGAGGATTCATCGTTACTTTTGTTTAAAAAGAATTGTTTGCATATATAATAGCATTGGACAAACTTTGAGACTATTTTGTAATGGATAATGAGGCATTTGAGTATAATAGTATAATAGTAGAAGCTATGAACAAACAAATAAAATAAACATGATATAGATTTGAAATAGGAGGGTAGGTTACATTTATCACAACAATGAATTGTGAACTTTATTCCCATAACATCTGGGCTTACGTATATTAGACATGTGATGGTCTGTGATTTGATTGATTGAGCTGAGACAGTACACTGTCATCAATTCTGAAGAAACTAATATTTCACCTAACTTTCTTTATGTCTGTCTTATTCATTTTTCTTAAAACCAAGATTTTTCATTCAAAATCAAATCGTAAAATCCCTTTTATATCCAGTGATGGCAATATCTGTTTTGTATAAAAATTCTTATGAATATTTTTAAAAAGTTACTTATCCGTTTCATCTGTGAGGATCTGTTAAACTTGTCTCGACAAATGATAATAGCACTCAAATCGAGGTTTACCAAAACTTGCTCATTTGTTCTTAATAAAGATCACATCCATACACAATTTTCATATTTTTCTATATGTTTGGACAGAGTACATTAAGGGTGCACAGGTGTAGGTAATTCATTCATTCACGTTTTCGCTTCTTCCAGAAAATCTTGCAAATTACCAACTACTCACCGAGTGAAAAGGGCACTCATTGACCTCTTGTGCACCAGTGTATTCTACCAAATACAAATTACATGTTTAAATATGTTTATATGTACCACTTATACGAAGAAATTGCTTCGGACCGAAAAAAAATACAAAGAAAAAAAAAAAAAAAAGAAAACGGAAACTACTGGGAGCAATCAATTAAACAGAACTTTACCGGACTAATGCTCGTCATAGACATCTTGGAGTTAATCGAGAGTCCAGTTGAATCAGACTTTTTCTCGTCATAGATGATTATTTCTGTCTTGAAATACAATTTTAAAAACAAAAATTTTTTTCTTTTTCAGAATGTGTAAAACAAACACAACTGGAGAACAAGGGTGCAACAATAATGGCTCCAGCGTAAATCAAAAGTTGAGATAATATTTGTAATGTTTAAATACGAGATTTATTATTATTGTTATTGTTATTGTTGTTGTTGTTGTTGTTATTATTATTATTATTATTATTATTATTATTATTATTATTATTATTATTAAAGTTTTACGGGACTTTACTATCGTCAATTTGTTCCATCAAAATATTGTCATTATTTCACCTGTTGACAATAGGTGTATGTATAATGTTTGTTTTATCTGTCAAAGTCTGTATATATTATATTCTTTATTCATTATTTTAAAAAGAGGTCGGGATCGGGTGACAGACGATGCATTTCCCACTGACTCATCTTTCATGTGTTTAATTACTATATTTCAGCAAATTTTCGCTTAAACACATTCTATTTTATTATGTGTAACTTGCCAATGATATGTGCAATTGTACTGATATGAATTTAGAATAAGTTTTATACAATTGTCTTCATCATGAACATTTAGTATCCTTTTATTGCAAATTATTTTATCAAATTCCTCAGTCCGATAGAGGCCAGTAAAATGGAATGATTTTTAATAGCAGATTCTGAAATACTGTGTATCCTCAGAATCTGTACAGTGTATATATATATATATATATATATATATATATATATATATATATATATATATATATATATATATATATATATATATATTGCAAGTAATGCATATTATTGTGTAGTCTCTTTTAACCAGTCATCTTGCGTAGATCCGTGAGATGTTCGCCATTTTTAAAAAATATTGTTGGTTTTAAATTAAAGCAAGATTCATGGTATGTTTTAAAAAAATCATTGCACAATTTAACCCTTTTGTATTTTGTTACCCTCGCGTCAAAGTTTGGGATTTTGCATTTTGTTATCCCCGTGTCACAGAGTGGATATTGTGATACCTACTGTTTGTCTGTCTCTAGTAGGTTTGTGAATGTGTGTGTACAATTTCATGCCATAGTCCCCTTGTCAAATCTTTGCGACGTTGAATCAAATCAAATCAATTCAATACTGAATCAATGAGATTTTTTTTTCTTTTGGGAGGGAAGGGGGCAGGTTACATTGGAAAGAATGTTAAGTTCATCTTGATCTGATATAAATATTACTACACAGACTATGTTGCTTATATATTTCCTTCATATTTATTGAGATCAAGTTCATTACTTGTGCGCAGGCGTACTCCAAGAACATCATACTCTTCTTAAGTAATATCTTTGACATAAAAATCAAAATATGTGATCGGCATCTCCTGGAAGTAGTTCCGAACCAGAGGATATAGCCTTCCGAATCACACTTCTAAAACTTATCATCCTACGCAAAAGCCACCAACAAAACAAAACAAAACATAACAAAACAAACGACATAATTTCTTTAAAGGCTTTGATGCTGATTTTCAATTTATGCAGGTCGAATTCTTCACAGGTCAACAGGCCTCCTGCAGGCATCTTTCACTAACGGACTACAGCAACAGTCCATTGATTCACTAGGGTAGTGATATTTTAAAGTGCAATAATAATTGTCACATTGCTGTCAATATTATAGCTAGTCTAATCACGATGGTAGTTCAACATAATCTAAATTTCATATTGTTGCGAAGTATGTTAGCATACGTCTATATTCAATCATTTCATCTCATGGTCGATTTAATGCAATATACAAGTTGTTAATGTGTTTAATATGATATAATATGCGGTAAATGATAATTATTCTTCGAAATAATTTAAATTATTTTCATATCAGTCACTAGTTAAATGAGCACAGTGTACGATCTACATGTGTATATTTATGTTGTACGTAAATATATTGAACGTCTGGTTTAGTATAGCTGCATTGACAATTATGTTAAACCTATTGTATCGATATTTATATTTATTTTTTTAAATAAAGTGTACAGAAAATTATAAAAATTTCTTCTTTCATTCTTTTCATTCTAGCCCTTTGAATTTTAGCATACACGAAAAGATAAAATAATATATTAGGTTCAACGGGCAAGGGAATTAAGGAAGGGAGGAGATTCAACGTGTCCATCTAGCCTTTTATAGGATTAATTTGCTTTACTGTAGAAACTATCTAGTAGTTCATAATTAAGCGTTTTCTTATCCGTATGACGCCTAGTATTGACTGAGGTGCAAGGGACCGGAATATTTGCGGCAAACCTCAGACTTTAAATATAAAATGTCAAACTTATTACAAGATAGACAGAACTAAATTTTAATCCCGGATTCCGGTGACAGTTATGTCCACGCCTCGTCTATCAATATTTTTATAGGATGAATTAAGAATTTTCCTGGAGTGAATAAAGAACACGGATGTGAAGGCGTTAAGGCGCGGAGCTTCGCTGCATTAACCTACAGTAGGCTCACCCTTGCTGAATGCGGTGTAGACAGAATTTTATTTCGAGAATGACTTTGGTCTGAGTGCAATAAAAAAAACTGGAGTGATTAATAAATACTTAGCAGTATAGCAATAACTACGGATTCTTTGTTTAGAAGTTATCATGCCTTGGATTATTTCATACATGAATTCAAGAAAATATTATATTTGGCATCGGCAACTTCATGTGAATATAAATCACTAGCACCACTATGAACCATTTTTGCAACGAAGCTACGGAGACTGGAAATAGCTGTTCATTTTAAACAAAATATACGTTAGAAATAATTGCATTTTAACAATTAATTAGAAGTCTTTGTAATTTAGAGTTCTTGATAAATAGCTTTAGTTGTATTTCGGTTGATATTTATTAATGGAATTGATGCTAAATCACTTTTACGTGTTCACAATATCCATGTACATATTATATCTTTCCGGTGTGGTTTATGAATCAGGTATGTTGAGTAATATAGGTATTTGAGGTTTTAAAATCAAAGAGGGTTTTAGCTCAGAAAACCCCCACCCCCTTTATAATAAATATATTCTGACATTTTTTTACAACCTCAGAGACCCCCTCTCCCTCAAAAAACCACCCACCTCCAAATTTTTATCTCAAAAAAATAATGAAATTTTGAAACCCAAAGAGGATGCTGTCTCAAAACACCCACCCACCTCTCCAAGTTTGAATATGATGATGCTGTCTCAGAAACACCCACCCCCACTCCCAAATTTTGGAGAGGTTGAAAGAGGTTCCCGAACCTTAGATTTATTTCTATTTAAACAACAAACTATTTTATAAGATAGGATATCAAATAACGTCAGTACGACATGTTGGATTTGATTTATCAAACAGATTTTTTTAAAAGATTCAATTCAGCTTCAAGCTATAGTAACATTTTGTCAAAAATATGTTAGAAAAATATTTTCACTTACCTGTTCACGTGTAAATCCTCTAGCAGAAATGGTCACGAAGAAAATTCTAACTGCCTTTTATATCGTTGTTCTGGGAAAATCCATTTCAAATTACGTATCTTTAACCTTGATTCCAGAATATTCTGGAGTAGGCGTTATTTTTGGAAAATCCATTGCAAATTACCTATCTTTAACCTGATTTCGGCGTTATTTTAGGAAAAGCCATTGGAAATTCCCTATCTTTAACCTACAAAGTTTCAGAATGATCACATAATCTAGTTATTATGGAAATTTCGTGTGGGCACTATGACAGCATCAGAATTTTCCTTTGCAATCATTTTGCAAGAGAATGTATGCATTTGATCTCCAATGGAAACCAAATCTGTACAATTTATAGCAATATTATGCATTACTATCTTTACAAAAGGCTCTATATTGATTTTTATTTACAGCTATCTAGCAAGACTATTGCACTGGCAAAGAGACAAATATATTAGTTGTGTAAGGAATATTCAAGTGGCAAAGCTTTCTTAGTATCTATGCTCATCAAAGACTATTCACATGATCGGATATCAAACGAATAGACCGCAATTTATTTTTCATCATATATCATAGAAAACCAAAGCATTTTATCATTTACTTGTACACGATTCTGAAAACATTTTTCTATATATTTTCAGAGAAGGGGAAGTAGTATATGAATGGGGGTTTGAGAAACTTTTATCTATTTCCATAGATCAAACATTTTAAGCCTTCTATCGTGAAAAAAGAAATAAAAAAATAATGAAACCTATCTCATAAACAAAAATACAAGGAAGAAAGACAGTTATATCTATTTTTTTAAAGAATTTCATCGCCTATCACTAGAACATCAACACTCGCTATTAAGTATAATGTACTGTCATGATTATACAAATAAAATTTAATTCAACCGGTTACTTTTCGACGACATTCAAATAGTTCTTTCATTGCTATCTTACTGAGATGATACTTACTACCTTTTACAGAAACCTTCGACCGGTCTAAGTCTATATTAATTTTTGTATACTGTTGCTGGCTGATCGGATCATGAAAATTGTCATATTTTAGTGCAAACTCGTCTCGCAAACTTTCGAGATAATTAAAATATTTGCTATCGTCTGATCTGATAAGGGAGAGTTTGATTCTGTCAAATTTACTAGAACAAATACCTGAAATTTCATCGTTAAATTCAAATGATAATTGCTGGTTATTAACCATTATCTTTTTGATTTTGCTATTAACTCCATCGACTAATGTTAAATTTTCGAGCATTATTTCTGATGTTTAGATAAAATTACTTGCATAATGTCCAAGTGCTAGTGTATTAATTCCGTCCCTGCAATATCTTTTATCATCAAAATTACTTAGTCCCCGTTTTATAATTGTATCCGTTTCAAGTTTGTGAAGATTTGTTCTGATAACATTTGTTTTGATAAAACTACGCTATTGTTTAGCGCTGCTTTAAAATCGTCAAAATTCATCATCTTTTTCACATACCCTCGAGGAATACCTTTTGCTTTTTTCGTAAGTTTATTGTCATCTAATATAACAGCATACATTTTACTCTTTAGTCCGACAAATTCCCTGACTGGCATAAACATAAATTCATCTTTCATTTTTCCAATAACTTTCTTATTCGAATTATCTTGAAATTTACTACATGCTGGATAATCTGATAAATCAAATAGATTTGTATTATCGTAAATATCCTGATAGACATCTTCACATTTTATATTATAAACTAGCGAGTCTGTATCAGTAAATAGCAACTCTGAATCTGGCCACTGCGTTTTAGTAAAATTATAGTGAAAATTGTACATCAGCCACTTTGATATATCAAGTAAAGCTGCACCAACATAAATCGGTTTATTTAACTTTAAATTTGTCTTTCGTCGTTGTATTGCAACAAGATTTCATTAAATATTTTTATATTAACAAAACCATCATCATTAACTAATTTATTTCTGCGATTTATGTCATTAACAATTTCAATATTCACTCGCTTTCGAATATTTTCCATCGTCTTACCGAACACCGAGTTATTCATTAACTTGAAAAAGGTTTTCTCAAATTCGGGTTTAGCCACAGCACGACGTTTCGTATTTAAGTCAATGTAATCTGCCATCCACCTCGACTGATTAAACTTTAGCACGCGATGTACTTTTCTCAGAATTAGTCCAGCATCTACTGCTTGTTTTAAATTTTTGTAATGCATAACGTAATTTCTTTTATTTAACAAATTTGGAACTAACTTATTAACAATCGAATTTTTTGCTGTTGTTGTTGCTCGTTGTTCAAATGATAATAAACTATAATTAATCATCATTGACTCTGCACAAATTGGATAATCGTTATGTAGATCATGTAACGAACTAGGGTAATCTAGATCAACTTCAACAAAATATGAAATATCTTCTGGAAGATTTTTTTTCAGTTTCTTTAAGAAATTGATCTGGAGTTATCCAATGAAATCCACTACACGGCATTGGCTCTGACATCGCATATTCATACAAATTATTAGGGTCCAGGTAAATAATATAATTGGATGGGAGATTTTTATCATAATTTTTCAGATATTTGTTATTAGCAGCTGCATATTTTTTTTTTTGTTATAACGCTAATTCCGCCTCTGATACCTTTTTCAATATAGCTAAACATATTAACATCTGTCAAGAGATCCAATTCTATCTTACTCGTTTTTAACAGGGCGTCCCATGACAATCCAGGTGATGAATAATACCAACAGGGGTCTAATCCATAATTTTTATGACTAACTTGACAAAAACTTTCAAAAACATCTGCTAGCAATAATACATCTGTTTTCAAATACAGATCGTGATAATCACCAAATGTTTTACAACTAAATTTATTCCAAATATTTTGTGCATATTTGTACTCGTCATCTGTGATATTCTCATTTTTGAGTTGCGAGTAAAATTTATCTTTATCAGGAAGAGAAGTTTCATTAAATCTGCTCCAATCATCGAGATACTCGTACGGAAAGATACCTTTTTTTGTTAGATCGATATAGTTTTCACCAAAGCAACTTTTTAGGTTAGCGAAATTGCTACAGCCTTTTACAAGCTCATCTAATGATGCTGCCATAAATTGCAGACTGTCAATGAAACGTAATTTACTGAACGTCACTGACATATACTTTTCAAAATTATTTGGAATACATTTTATTGTATTATTTAATCTTAGTTTAGCTTTAATATTTTTATCACCAAATGCTTCTACAATGATATGACTGTCATAGCCACGAAAGTACTACGGGAATAAAATCTGGAGCATGAAATTTTAAATTACAACTGTTATGAGCTGCTCCACGATATTGGCCGGTCAAATGACAATGATCTCGCACCTTATTACCTTGTTCCAGCAACTATTCACAAATATGACAATCAACTGCTTCATCGAAATCGAGTTGCTGTTTAGACGTTATTTTCATCGGAGCTGTTTTAAGTAATCTGTTAGACATTTTATCAACTTCGTCTATTAATTTTTTTAATAACCATACAGCTGGATTTTCACCTCTATATAACTTTATCGGAGTTGAAAATTTATCGTTAGCGCAACAAACTACTTTATAAGCTACTCCGCAAGGAATATGTTGTTGCATTTTTCTAGTACTTGATTTATTTGGATTATTTTCTGCTCCAACCACAGGAACGAGTATACACTCGAAATCAGCGTAAATAACAAAAGGAATATTTAGTTTATGATCGTAATTTTTACATTTTAATATTTTTTCTTTTTCTTTAGGCGTAGTTATTTTTTGAACGTTGACACAGTATTTGAGATGATCTTGTAATATTCCATCGCTAGAAAAACCCTGTAGACATTTATAACAGAAATATTTTTTATTTTTATTTTTACTATACTGTCTGCCAACTAAGCCGTTAAAGTTTTTTATCCAACAATAATGTCCCTGATAAAATAATAAATTTATTGTATCTTGTGTAGCATTTTCTGAGATGTATCTCGGGTAAACATTTTCTTTCTCATCTAGTCCGAAAACATTTACTGAGATACTGTTTTGTTTTTCAAACTTTGGTATATGATTTTCCTCTACTGGAAAGTCAATGCCATTAAAATTTAGTTCGTCTTTGTACGGAAAATACTTGTTAACACGATGAGCATTTTTTTCTTCTGGAAACTTCGCAGAAAGAAGAGACCATTGAAAACATTTGTTATCATTGTTTTTGACATTTATACAGCATTTTTTGTTTTTAATTTTTTGAGGGAGATCGACGTACAAACTACCGCGAAGTACGTTATATTTTGATGTGCGAAATAAAATTTCTTTTATCATTTCAAATTTCCAACCCGATCCTGATGCAGTAACTTCTTCTAATTTTTTGTTCATTTCTTGATGTATTTCATCGGCAACTATGGCAATGTTTGTTCCAGTTAATATTTTTCTTGATTTTGCTGTTAGACATGGTTCCGAAATTTCACTGTGAAAACGTTTTGTTTCAAAAATTACATCAAGTACGTCCTCAACTGCATGTAACTTTGATAAAATCGCATGATATTGGACTATAAGTTTGATACTTTTATGAGCCGCAAGTTCTTTTGATATAACAGGTTGTAAAAGATGAAATAAATTTGTGGAGTTAAAATTTGCTAAAATATTTTGATCATCAAGTTTGTAACTATTATCGTAACCGGAAAATGCTGAAGCAATTTTTTCAGATTTGATAATGGTCTTTTTAGCAATATCTCGCAATTTTAACATTATATATAATAGTAATATTTTATATTTAATTTAAATTTTTTTAATTATAGATATGAAATCCTTATAGTATAACGACAGAAATTTTGAGATATCGGAGACTGACGGCGGAAGAGCAAGCATTTTATCACGTACACCCAAAGTATAATATGTACGCTGGAAATGCATTGGGTTCTGTTATTAATATAAAATCTAAAAAATTTGTTGGTACATCATCACCAGTTGGAATGATAATTTCAATAAAAGATGATGATGCAGAAAGGACTAAAATGTTTAGAAAAGATTTTTTTATACTTTACTTTACGACGATATTCCAAAAGGACAGCGAGTTTATCAAGTAAATGGAGCAGTTAATGATGATAATATTGAAAATTTAGCATTACAAAATGAATTTGAACTTCACCCAGTGTTTGATCTTTGCGAAGCAAATGATCAAGGAATTATTCGACATAAAACAACAAAAAAAGTTGTTGGAAATTTAGATAAAAATGGATATCTTGATGTTAATGTACGTGGAACTAAAACTGATTTTGTTGGTTATATGTCACACCGTTTTGTCTTTGAAACTTTTATCGGACTAATTAGTTATTGATCATAAAAATGGTATTAAAACAGATATTCGTTTGGAAAATTTAGATTTGGTTACGCCAAAAGAAAACACAAGACGTGAAGCCGGTTTTGATGGTTCTAATTTTAAAAATCCAAAAAGATCAGTTGTTTCAATAATTGTAGAAATTGGAGAAAAAATAAAATTTAGATCAATGGCATCTGCGGCAAAATATCATGAAATTAATCCACTTGCAGCAAAATTTGTAGCTGATAATGTAACTAAATCAGCAACGTCAATGTTGATATTTGATAGATTTAATTTTAAATACGATAACTAATGATATTTTCTATATCATTTCTAGTAAGACAATTGTGAGAAAATGCCATAATATCGTCGCGATTAAATCGTAATGTCATCATTTTATTTGTATCAAGTTTTATTTTTTCTGCTGCTGTTAAAATTTCGTCAGCTTCGCCTAATGTTATCATAACATCAACAAAATAAAAATTATGTCCCAACAAACAATTTCGAATTGCCTCAGCTAATTCTTTGTGATTTAATATATTAACTCTTTGATGATATTTTATTTCTCCAAACATTCTTATTATTTATTAATTAGATAAAAGATTATTATAATAATGAACTTAACTGAGAGACTGGCTGAACTATATTCGGGAGATTTTGTTTTAGTTCAAATTTTACATTAAAAAATATTTCTAATGATAGATTTGCTAGCCATACTGAAAATGATATTTTGCATAACTATGACGACGAAGATGAAGATGATGTTGTTGTTAGTAAAACAAATTTAAGCAGACCAACAACTGGGCGATATGATGTTAAGTACCATATTGCTAAAAAAATAATAAAATTTAATTTTACTATCACAGAGCATAAAATATTTTGGCAACTTATGAAACCCTTTTTAAACGTAAAAATAACTGGACAACAAAGAAATATAAAATACGATTTTGTTTTTTGTTAAAATATTTAATTTAATGCCAGTCGATGATGCAAGAAAATTGCATTTAATTTTTCTGTGTAAACCAGTAAAATGTAAATCAGTATTAATAAAATACGAAGAAATTTATAATAATATTATTCAATCAATATCGACTTAGTGGGTACCCAGGTATTAAATTTATCGCTATATCCACGCCATTTGACTAAACTTTTGTTGCCGCGCTTTTTAATAACATTTTCAATAACAAATATATCTTGTTCTGTTTTCTAAAGTTCTTGCTCGTAAAAACTGCCAGTTATAGGTTCACCTAATAAATCTTTCAACGAGTATGTAACTGGTATTGTTAAAAGTACTTTATCAACAACAAATACTTCTTCGCTCCAGTTATAAGTATATCCTTTCTCAAATGTTTTTTTGTCAGAGAAATTCTAACTTTATCACCAACTTTAAATTTATGTCTGCGGTAAATATTTTCGTTTGCTAATATTGGATTTGCAATCGCGTTGTTTGGCGACATTTTCCTTTTGCCTAGCGAAAGGGATCTGTGTTTCGTGTTATTATACTCGTCAACAATTTTCTGTAAATTGTCAATATATTTACTCGTATTTTTAGCTGTTAAATATTTATGGATTTTTTCGTTGAGCGTGCGATTAAATCTTTCAACGATGACGCTTTTTCCCTCATTTCCTGTGACATATTTTTTAATGTTATTTTGCTCTAAAAACTGTTCAAATTTTTTATTAAAAAATTCTGCTCCATGATCAGTCCAGATTCTATTTGGTTTTCTTTCTGTGTTAACAATAATTTGTTTTAATGCATCAGTCATCGATGTCCCTGTTTTATCCGAAACGGGTGTACTAAACGTGTACTTACTAAAAACATCTACAACATTAAAAAGATATCTCTTGTTATCATTAAACTGAGCTAGATTTGAGATATCAACTAAATCTATCGCCCAGATGTCATCAACGGCATTTGCGACAACTTTACGTCGCGGAAACTTTTTTTTAGGTTTGTGTAGCTCTGAGGCAAGATCATCATATAATTCTTTTTTTTTACCGAGACCTAATTTATATTTTGCTCAATAAAACCCTGAACCAGCCTTCGGTCAACACGTTCTCGCATATTTACAGGTTTCATATCACGAAGTTCGTCTAACATTACTTTATCGCAGCTGTGTTTATTTTGTTCGTTGTCTGGACGTTCAATATCTCTGTAGCAGATATCATGGCGCATTGCTATTGCATCAACTTGATTGTAAGGCTCTTGTCCTGGCAGCGGATTATCGTTTTCGTCAAGTTGTTTATCAAGAGGATTATAAGGTCCAATATATTTATGGCATGGCAATGTCCAACCGCCTTTTGGTTTCGGCAATTTTCCGATAAATTTATGTATATCTATACCAAAACCAATTATTTCTCTGTTGTTGCATTTCTGACAATATGTAACAATATTGTTTTGCTCAAGACATAAATCTCTATCACAATCGCACTCGCATGTCATTATTTATTAATCATCTACTAAAATAATCTCCGGACAACCCGCTCCGGACAACTTTGTTGTTGGCGATAATTTCTTTAAAAACATACTTTATCTTTTCTTTTTTCCACAGATTGCACAAATACTTTTCAGCATTATTCTATTATTTTTTGTTTTTTTCTGTGTTTTCATCTTTATTTTCTGTTTTAGTTTTACACTTAAGACAATATGTTGACAATATATATCAGTGAGTTTAGATAACATTTAAACTTTGTAAAAGTTCAATGCAATCTCATCAGCGTGAGAAGGTTGTTTGTCAAATTGCAAAATAAACTTTAAAAAATCTGGATTTTTGGTCATCCGTTTAATGAACATTACGCAATAGTATCCACAAGCAGAAGTTCCAACTGGTTGAATTTGATCAGACGAATAATTTATTATTATCTTTTTACTCATGTATTTTTTTACTGCATCACCAGGTGGAATTCCGAACGAGTCAAAATAATTGTTATCAAAAACACCTACCCAATGTGTGCCAGATCCGTCATTGAAATCTTGTATATTTATAACGCACGAACCTAGCGTCTCTGGAATCGTTATAAGTTCATCTTTAGAATAAACTCCACTAAAATTTTTTACTCTTTTTAATTTATCAAGTTTATCAGAGTTAGTTAACGCGGGCGACTTTGTCGGCTGAGATTTCATCTCCTTGTTCCTGGCAACATTAGTCCTCGTCCTAATAGATTTGGCAATAGACTTCCCGCTAATTCTGCTAGTAATGGAGCTATTGGAATAAATCCACCTTTTCGCCTCGGTCGTGTCTTTTTTTTCGTCGTTGTCTTTCTTTTTGCTGTTTTTCGTCTAGGCATTATATTTATCTTTAGACAAAAATTTTCTTTATTCCATGACCTTCAACTACTTTTTTCGTTGCGCCAGATACTGCTCCAGACGCTGCTGCTAATCCTAATGTACCTAACACCGGCAAAATTTTAGGTATTAATGTTCTGGCCATTACAGATAGCGCCGGACCGAAGAAACCACCTTGTTTTACCATCGCAGTTATTTGTGCAGTACTTAAATTTAAAACAAAAGGTTTGCCGCGGTTATATTTATTTACTTGTTTTTTGCTTAACATTAATTTTGTTAAAGTACCTAAAACACCTGCGTTAGGGTTGACCTTTAATGATACTTGCCTTTTCTTTGCAACAGCAGCTGCTAATTTTTTTAACTTGACTGTGAGTCAAATATATTTCTTTTACAATATATTTTGTCATCTTATATTAAAGTTACAGATTAAACTTAAAGTAAAGTGCAAAGCACTTTAAACTTGTACCGACATTTTACCTTCGATAAAGTCAATCGTAATAGTTCTGTCGCTGATCACTAACGCATATACATACAACTGTGCCACTGGAACTGCTCCTAATGTCCAAGTAATTTCAATATCAGCAGTTGAAATTACATCTTTTTCATTTTCTTTACTAACATCAAAATAAAATATCGGATAAAGTGTACGAAATTCCTCTACTGATATCTGAGATCCGTCTCCAACATCTTGATATTTTTGCAATGCGTCGAGCAGGTACATGTAAGGTCCAGTAATATTTTTATTATCGTTATCTGCAAAATTACATTCCATCGCTCGCTTTGGATATTGCTTTGAATTTATTCCAGTATATATTCGTCTAACATCAGTATTATCAAATATCGCATTATTTTGTTGTTGGTTAGCACGTCGCGCTTGCCGCTGAAATACAACAAATAATTGCCGTGGCTTTTGTTCAGTCGACGTTGTTGTGACTCGCCATGTGTAGTCGGTGGTATTTGTAACTGCTGTTTAATATATTTTATGTTGCTGAAAATGAATTTTCTTTGTGCGGTTTTTAAGAATATCATCTAATTCGAGCGATTTTGAAATTGTCGGCGTTATTCGAGGCATCCACAGCGCAAGTTTGTTTATGATAAATTGTACATCAACTCCACCAGATCGAAATAAACAATCATTTTGTTCTGATCGATCTAAAATAAATGTATGTCTGACTCCACGAAATACTTTATTATAGTCCCTGCAAAAGCCAAATATTGTACTTAACGGCAGCATCGTTGTAATTTGACGTGATCCTGCTGCAAGTGCCTTTCTCCTAGTATAACCTTCATTGTAACGTATATTTTTTCTGACAATAGGAAATGAGTTATTAATCAAATTCAACATTTCAGTACCGTTTGCTGCCCCACCTGGTGGTGTTATATCAAGATTATTATAAGCTGAAGTAAGTGAAAATCTTGTGGCTACCTCACCAGCGGCTGCACCTGGTTCGACTATACCTAGCGCAGCAGCATTAATAATAAGAAAATCTCTTACAATTACAACATCTGCAGCGGCATTAGCTCCAGCCACTAAAATAGGTGAACCTCCAGCTGAAAACTCAGACGATCCCATAAAACCGGACCCACCACTTCCAGTATCTTTAAACCACATCATGTTAGTTGCAGTTGATTTTGAGTAATCATCAGAAAACGAAATAGTATTTAAGATTGTACTTGCAACTTGTAAGTGACTTGAAATATCTTCAACAGTCTGATTGGCCAGCTGATATCGAGCACTTTTAAATAAACACCAACCATCATTTATAAGAGATATTTCTGCGTTAGCTGCAATTGCGGCAGGTACATTAGCTAATCTGGCCACGAACTTCTAACATTGCTTTATGAGGCAGTAGAAATACGTCATCGTCTCTAGTATTAAATGTTCTGACGCCAGCCTTATTAGGTTCGTTAGAATTTTCATCGAGATATTCAATATATTCAAATTCTGTTACCGTGTCGTCTGCGTCATAAATTTCTGCTAAATCGAGATAATTTTTGACACACATTTTTTTATTATACAAAATTATTGTGGCGTTGTTACTTTAGATATTAATTTTTTTATAATTTGTTCTCCTTTCGGTGATAAAAGTTTTTTTTTGTTGTTGTTATCATTGCGCGTTGGGTTTCTTTTGTTGGTGCGATTTCTGAAATATCTTGTTTGATTGTCATATATATATATATAAGGTGAAAGAAGAGAACAATTGATTCATACCTAATTCCTATTTTTATTACTGTTCTATTGTTTATTTTCAGTCTGCAGATATATTTAATGTTTTTTTGTGTTTAGATTTAATTTGAGCGGAATAATTTATTTAAATTATTTATTGTAATTAGAAAGTGCTCATATGATGATTGTACTAAAAATTCTAATGGGATTATTGTAATTTTTCTCTTCAAAAGAATTTGGGTCCATGCCATTGTGATACATCCAGAATGTTGGCACTTCAGAACATTCAATGATATTTGTACTCCAGAACATTCGATACCTGGAATTCATTCGGAACAATCTATTCTTTTCGACTTGTGATAGATCTTTGTAGGATTTTGTTGATTTAATTCACAATACTTTAAGCTCCTCTTAGAGTTTCTTTTTATAACTTAGAAAATTAAATTTTTTCTTCTGAGTTTTACAAAACTGTTTGGTCTTGCTTCTTACTATTACTTAGTTTGAAATCATATGTGTGTGTATGTGTGTGTTTATATATATATATATATATATATATATATATATATATATATATATATATGCCATATATATATATATATATATAATGATATTATTGTGTGTGTGTGTGTGTGTGTGTGTGTGTGTGTGTGTGTGTGTGTGTGTGTGTGAGAGAGAGACAGACAGACAGAGAGACAGAGAGACAGAGAGTCTTCCATGTGCAGAGTGTATGCAGGGAGCATAAGTTCATGTTGGAAAAACCTTATGTCCAAATGAGAAAAATGAAGACATGGACAATGATAAATTTTTATTATTCAGCTGTTGATCCACCCTCGTTATTTATATAACCATCTAGAAATTTCATGAATAAAATAACTCACTGACTTAATTAGCTTACTGTCTCAATTACCTTTATGTTTTCACCACGACAGTATTTACATTGTGTATTCAGCTGTAAACGTACACCATTCTTCTAAATTTTGGCGAAAAATATATCTTAAATATTTTCACACGAGCAAACTTAGAATGAGTACAATCAATTTGTCAAGTTGAGAAAGGTTTCGAGAAACTTTAAACAGTAGTATATGACCCGGAACACATTAAATCATTTATAATTTCTAAATGATATTATCATGGAGAGAATAAATTTATCAAATGAATTAAACAAATGAATAATAGGAAACATATAGGTTATATGCAATTAATTATTTTCAAAAAAAGAAAGGTTTTCATCGATTTAACGTAGAAATTGAACCAATAACAATAAGGAATGTCACTAATTTTGACGCTAGTTTTCATCAGATCTAATGTAAGAAATACTGTCGATCTAATGTAAGAAATACTGTCGATCTAATGTAAGAAATACGTCGCATACGTCAGATCTAATGTAAGAAATACGTCGCATACATCAGATCTAATGTAAGAAATACGTCGCATACATCAGATCTAATGTAAGAAATACGTCGCATACATCAGATCTAATGTAAGAAATACGTCGTATACATCAGATCTAATGTAAGAAATACCGTCGTATACATCATATCTAATTAAGAAATACGTCGCATACATCAGATCTAACGTAAGATATACGTCGCATGCATCAGATCTAATTTAAGAAATACTGTCGTGTACATAAGATCTAATGAACAACATACAATTTTTATTAAAACTGAAACAGTGAAACAATGCATAACATCTATCAATGCATGTTACAATTAACTGAGAACGCAAATATTGCACATATGTGAGTTATCTGCTAAGAAATTGTTTTTGAAAAATCAATAAATTTGACGGCATCAATAAACGGAAGATGTTAGTTTGCACAATGTCCATTTCTGGAAGACTTCAGTGGAAAAAGCGTATACATAAAATTGTTTAAATCAACAGTTTCCTTTTTCAGTACAGAAAAAGTATCACTATTTAAAAATAGCAAAGTTCAATATCAAGCAACTATTTACAATACCGTCATTAAATTATCCCAAAATACATAGAAGTATACACATTGCGATTTACTGAGAAGAGAATATAGCCTCTATCTTTTGAGGCTCGTCCATTTGAGAAGGATAAACTTGCTTTAGAGACAGAAAAATATATTTTGCACTAAACGTAAAATGAAGTCCAAGCTGGACATCTTATTTTGCTCATGGCAAGACTGCTTGTTCCGAATGAACTCTTTCCTTATAATGAGACGGTTGGTATCTCTGTCAAATGTATTTCTGGAAAGAAAAGTAAAGAGCCGTGAATAATGTAGCAAACGTAAGCTTTGTAAAGTTCAGCATATATATATATATATTGTTTACATGTTGCCATCATCTGTCTTTAAACCATCTGTATAAAGCATTATAAGAGAATCATAGGTCTTAAAAAGACACCTACTTAAGTTTCTTTCGAAATTAATTTGTTCTCTTTCCATCGACAGCTGCTTAAGACACGTTTGACTGTATAATGAAAACATAACATTTTGATTCTTAATTGTTCCGTTCCCAAGTGCCGCAGTTTTGCAGCGGATTGAAATGTACAAATGTTAACCCTCTAATCTTCCCGACTTGTAACCATTCTTATAAAAAGGTAAATGTGCTGACCACGACGGATGTTTCTTTACTTTGATATAGAAAGATGAGGTTCATCTGGGTCTGAGGGTACCAAGCTACACTTTATTTTGATGTGCTTCCTATGAAATCGTGTTAGCTTGACATGGTTTCATGATCATCGGAGGGAAATTATAAAAAAGAGCCGATACATTGTTTTAGTAGCTTGATATTTTACAATTTCATAGGTGAACATTCAGAACATAGAAATGCCAACACTATGAAAATTCTTTTTGTTTCAAAGACATGCACATTTAGTGTGATTCTTGCTATTTCAAAGATGTTTTCCAGTTTTAAGCAGCACATAATTGTTTTCCTCTTAGCCATCCAGATTAATGTCAACCTTTGGACGAATGACATGAAATGGTATTATAACTTTCTCTACATTGTTAGAGGCGTAGAGCGAATAAATTAGCAGTGTGCATTTCCTGCTGTCAAAGTAATCCAAAAAGGCACCCGACAGGAACCAACACTGTTGACTGCTAATTATAGATAGCAGTATTTGTTGCCGGAATCTAAAGCAACTTTAACGTTTCGTTCAGTTTTGAGTGTAGAAAGTGCGATACCACCAGACGACAAAAGCGGCCCCATTTCCAAAATGTCTTCTCATTTAATCACAGTTGTATAGAATATCGTGGCTTAAGACCTTGTGTACTAGCTCACACTGGAAATATTCCAACTGCTTCTGTAATCTTGTATTCCTGCTTTTAACTTGTAACCATGCTTTAAAATGATACTTGTTTGTTTAAATTTAACTTTCTTGATGTGGAACAAATGTGTAAATGCAGTAAACCATTGTGAAAATACTCCGAGATGACGCTGGCAATCGACCTATGGTCTGCCTATTAGCATACCACCTTCACCAAAATTACATGATTTTCTTTAGTAAATTTTCATAACTACTTCAGTAGAACCTTTAGCGCATAGTAATAAGAGTATTCTGAACGGCAGATTCTACTCCTTTCACTTGTTGTACAGTCCTTTTATTGGGGCACTGCTAAGGTATGATTTACAGTAGATATGATTGATCAGAGGGTCTCAATGACCTAGACCGCGTATGCAGTCTTGAACCAAAATTACTGTACAGGAACTATTATGTTCTTCCCAGACTTAGCACAACCTAATCGTTGTACCCCAAAGAACAGGTCACCCTCTACGTTTTGGTCAAGAAACTTACTCCAGTAGAAACACTGTTGTGTAAAAACATTTTTCATTCAACCACAATGATCTTGGCCATGGAAGATTTGAAACAAAAATCACCAGCCTCTTTCAAACTTTAAGTGCAAGCTCTTCAAAACATTTGGTCAAGATATTTTGTGGAGAACTAAAGGTGTTATGCTAAATCCATAATTTCTTCTATCAGTCGCAGTGACCTTAGACTTTGATCTTTTGTCCTCCAAATCAACATACTTCTTTCTTGCCCTAAGTGTAAGTTATCCACACACTTCAGTGAAGGTTCATCACCGACAACTGAAATTTATGTGCAAAATAATTTTCATTGTTCTGTTATATTGACCATGATATCCCCAAATCATTAGGAATATTTTTTGCTCCATTACAAGAATGAAACAAAGTTTAGTCTAAATCTAACCTAGCGCGAATCGTCCACTACTTCTTGCAAAAGTTAATTGTGTAAAACTAAGCATTGTACGGAAACGAAAAATGGTAATGGAGTAATGTACAGAAAGATAGACGTACGGACTGACATTATAACATTATACACTGATATTTTGGTGGACGTACACAGAGTTTGCTAAAACTGGGAAACAATTGTGAAGACACAGCGAGCTTAATTCTTTTGTGTGTTTGACTTAAATTGATCGAAACATTAAACTCTAGGGCTTTGAGGGGAACCACCCCCACCCCACCCCCCGAAAAAACCTTGATACAGTAAGGCGATTAAGCAATGCTGCAAAAGTGGCTCGCAGTCTGATTGGTCAGTAGTCCACTGATATCACTGATAATAATGACTGGAAGTTTTCGACAGGTTCATTACTAGAGGTGGTTGCTGATGTTGATGATGATTCCTAGGCTTCTGATACAGTGACGAACAGTCTTACATTTCCATAAGTGTCAAAAGTATTCATGGATGAATCCGCCAAAAGTGTAAAGAAGACAAATTTACTATTGGAATGACGTATGAGTCTGATTAACAACGGGAGAGGCAAATATTTTTCACATGGCCCGTTGACAGCTGTCGCCTTTTCATGAAGAAAGCTTCTACGATGGTTAACAAACCAGACAATTTACTTTGTCACTGCTTGTCCAATGGCCAATGGTCTATAGAGAATTACAAACTTCGATGGATAAAATGGTATGTTTTCTTGTTGTGGAACCAGGGACTGTTTTAATACAGCACATGCCAACTGACATAAAAGGTTCACATCATTTGTCAGTTGTAACTTATGGGTCCTAGCTTGTTTTCAACGAAGACGACAGATTGTCTTCCACAGCCAGGCTTAGTTGTGTCGATCGTTTGATCATCACTATAAAATTCTATACCGGAAAAACTTTGATGGAGTAATTCAGTGTAAAAGGGGGAAATAGCTTGAAAATGGCAGAGAGCCCAGTCAAATGCCAAAGTATGCTAGCACACTATAATCATGTCGAAAGCATTACGATACCTTCATGGAGTTATTTGCACAATTTCAGTGTTCACTAGCGCGTTAATCGTATTTTCGAGTGCTTTTCCGATCGCTGATATAAAAGCTAGGGAGTGTTCCGATTATGGAGTCACTGCTTCCTGTTAATGCTTTCCTGGAGATCGTGAACATTACATAGTCATGATTAACAAGTAATATATTTTTAAGTTTATTTTTTCTTTTCCTCCAAAAATCATAAAGTCAAGCAGTTACACCAGTATGGTGCTAAACTATCAATAGTCATTGAGACAAGGGATTGATATTGATATCTTCCCTAATATGTTGAGCGCGTGTTGTCAGCACTAGCAAAATAAAATAAGTGTAACCATGAAAACTAGTACAGCTTGACAGTGTATAATCTTTAAATACTCTTGTGAATTACTGCTGTTTCCAGTGTGCTCTCACATTTATGGACTTTGAATTAAGGGTCAAGTGTGGAGAAACAATAGACATAATGTTCACTTTGCTTCTTCATTTTAAGATCACGTGCAAATAAAAAGTCCCTATCTCGGGTAACGTTTTACTCCTAATGAATCTATATAGCTTTCTGAACATTACCGACTGTGTTACCTCCATTATCTAAGGTTTAGCTTCTTCGTTTTGTGCAACATTACATTTTAACGATTCGACCAGCTATATATGGGAAAGTGTATTTATTTCACAGTCATTGCAAGCAAAAATGATGGATTTTGTACAGCATATAGTCAGAATTTGTGATCAGAAACAGAACAGTTATATTGTTTGATTTTGTAAATTTATTTTAAATTATTTAGAGATGAAGAATAGTTCAGAAAACTAGTATCTACTGATCATACTTCGTCAAACCTTCAAGTAACAGCTTTCTGAACAGCTTTCAGCAAAGCGGCTACTGCTGGTTTAATATCTTTCTCCGAACATATTATAAGCGATGTTAATAGAACAGGATGTGGATATTTCCATTAGACAAAACACAGGGTAGAATGAGTAGGAGAGAGAGAGGACAATAAGGACAAGGAGTAAAAATTGAAGAAATGGTCCCCTTCCATAAGGGGACATTAAGGGGAAACACAAACATACATCATCACTAGCCGTTTCTTTTTAGAGTCGTGACGGAGAAATGGGAGCAGCAAATATCAAGTAGAAGATGAATTATTATTATTATAATGATAGGACACAATATGCTAAAGTGGTTGATTTGCCCTTGAGCTATTTTAAAGAATGATGTGTATTTTCCGAGTTACTGTCCATAATATGAAGTAAAACTTCATATGTGATTTGTTTTTCCCAATTAGGATTATGCGTTTCTGCGTTTGAGCGCACCTAATTTTTGTAATTTTTTTGTTTCCCTTTTTATCTTTGTCTGTATCAATCACAATACTGACTGAAGTTGTAACACTAGTGATTTCAATTTCGTAAATTTCCACAGGAATACTTTTCATTCTATATCCAGTAGCTACATCCCATGACGATAACAATTTCTACGCGAGTGAGTTCTTTGTTCTTGTTATACATTCCTTCCGCATTCATATCAGGGGCAGATAATACCTGCGTCAACATTTGCAAAGTTTACTTATATACTTTTAAATGCGAACGTTCGTAAGTGATGCAATATAGATTTCCAATAACAAATATGGAAAGCTCATGTGCAATAGACTGAAAATATGCTTAAACAGAAACATCTATGTTGTGACTTTAAATAACATTTATCTTCTTTTAATTTTTTTTAAGTGTTGGATTAATATTTTCAAATTGATTATCAAGAAACTGCGAGACTGCTCTCCATCAAAGAGTCTTTGCATTCATTTGGTGCCATCACGTACTAACACGTGACAAGAAAAAAGTATCCATTTTCTAAAATACCTTCTTGAAAAAAATGGGTATGACCTCATGCAACACTGGCTTTTAATCTGGAACCAAAATGGCTCAGCTAGAAGAAGGCCAGTTCATATAAATCTTAATATTTGTGTTCACTTTGATGATCACGTTTAAGTGAAACACCATTTACATACCGTGGGCTTATGGAAAAATAGAAAAATTCTTCCAACGAAAACAAATATATAAGATATTCACCTCAATAATATCAACCTGACGGGAAATAAATTGTATAGTGATTAACGGGAGAAAGAAAGAAAGTAACAAAGGAAGAAATTTAGAACAATAAAACAAATTGAAACTTACAAATAGTGGATTTCGCCTTTCTTCACGTATAGGCCGTGGTATTTGAAACTGAAAAGATATTTCACAATTTGTCAATGTTTTCAAAGTGAGAGAAAAGAATCATGAACCTGATATTAATCGGATATTTCCTGTACTATTAATGGGATATTATTGTACTTTTAAATGAGTTATCATTGTACTTTTAATGGGATATATTTGCACTTTTAATAAGATATTATTGTATTTTTTAATGGGTTATTATTTGTACTTTTAAATAGGTTAATATTTTACTTTCAAAGGGGTTATTATTGTACTTTTTAATGGAATATTATTGTTCTCTGTAATGAGATATTATTGTACTTTTAATGGATATTATTGTACTTTGAAAAGAGATATTATTGTAATCTTTAATGGGTTATTATTGTAATTTTAAATGAGTTATTATTGTACTTTTAATAGGATATTATTGTACTTTTAAATGAGTTATTACAGTACTTTAAATGGGATATTATTGTTTTCCTAAGTGGGTTATTATATTACTTTTAAAGGGATATTATCGTACTTTTAAAGGGGTTATTATTGTAAATTTTAAATGAGTTATTATTGCACTTTTAACAGGATATTATTGTACTTTGTAATGGATTATTATTGTACGTTGTAATGGGATATTATTGTACTTTTAATGGATATTATTGTACTATTAAATGAGTTATTATAGTACTTTTAATAGGATATTACTGTACTATTAAATGAGTTATTATAGTGCTTTTAATGGGATAACATTGTACTTTTGAATGAGTTATTATAGTGCTTTTAGCAGGATATTATTGTACTTGTAGGAGTTATTATAGTACTTTTAATGGGATATTATTATACATTCAAATGCGTTTTTATTGTACTTTTTAATGGCATATTATTGTAAATGAGTTATTATTGGGATATATTTGTACTTTTTAATGGGATATTTGTTGTCCTTTTAAATAGGTTATTATTGTACTTTTAAATGGGTTATTGTCGTACATTTTAGTGGGATATTATCGTACGTTCGAATGTGATATTGTACTTTTAATGGGATATTATAGTACTTTGAAATGAGTTACTATTGTACTTTGTAACGGGATACTTTTTTACTTTTAAATGAGTTATTATTGTACTTTTTAATGGGATATTATTTTACTTTATATGAGTTATTATTGTACTTTGTAATGGGATATTATTGTACTTTTAAATGAGTTATTATAGTACTTTTAATGGGCTATTACTGTACTTTTAAATGGGTTATTATAGTACCTTTAATGGGATATTACTGCACTTTTAAATGAGTTATTATTGTACTTTTAATGATATATTATTGTACTTTGTAACGGGATATTATTGTACTTTTAAATGGGTTATTATAGTACCTTTAATGGGATATTATTGCACTTATAAATGAGTTATTATTGTACTTTTAATGGGATATTATTGTACTTTTAATGGAACATTATTGTACTTTAATAGGATATTATTGTACTGTTATATGAGTCATTATAGTACTTTTAGTTGGATAGTATTGTACTTTTGAATAAGTTATTATAGTACTTTTAATGGGATAATATTGTACTTTCAAATGAGTTATGATAGCATTTTTAATAGGATATTATTGTACTTTTAAAGAGTTATTTTAGTACATTTAATGGGAAATTATTGTACTTTTAATGGGATCTTATTTTACTTTCAAGTGCGTTTTTATTATACTTTTTAGTGTTATATTATTGTACGTTTAAATGAGTTATTATTGGGATATTTTTGTACTTTTTAATTAACTATTTTTTGTAGCTTTTAATGTCATTTTTTATGTACTTTTAAATAGGCTATTATTGTACTTTTAAATGAGTTATTATTGTACTTTTTATGTGATATTATTGTACTTTTAAAAGAGTTATTATTATACTTTTTATGTGATATTATTGTACTTTTTATGGGATATTAATGTACTTTTAAATGATTTATTTTTGTACTTTTAATGGAATATTATTGTACTTTTAAACGAGTTATTATTATAATTTTCATGGGATATTATTGTACTTTTAAATGAGTCAGTTTGTATTTTTAAATGGGATGTTATTGTACTTCGTAATGGGATATTACTGTACCTTTTAATGGGATGTTATTATACGTTTAATTGGGATATTATTGTAGGTTTTAATGGGATATTATTGCACCTTTTAATGGGATATTATTGCACCTTTAAATGGGATATAATGTACTCTAATGGAATAATAATATACTTTTTAATGGGATATTATTGTAGTTTTTAATAAGTTATTTTTGTACTTTTAAGTGGGATATTATTGTACTTTGTAAACAGATGGATATCCTATATTTGAGTGAAATTCCTTTTAGAGTTAAACTTTACAATTTCCCTTAACCACTTGGCTTTAATATATTTCAGACATGCACGCATACATACAAACGTACATACATACATAATAATAATGCATACATACATACATACATACATACATACATACATACATACATACATACATACACACATACATACATAAGTGTAGATATTTATATTAATACTAACATGAACTTAATGAATTTATAAAAGAATACCATTGTTTATTGTGCCTAAGACTCTTTGCTAACTTTGCTTAAATACAAAAGGAGTTTTGAAATGAATAAATATCTGCTTACCTCTTCATTGGGGCAGTCAAGATACCATGGATCATCACTGACAGTTGAATCACCTGTAGAGAAAATAAAATATAATTTTACAAGATGCAGGCCTGACATGTTGCTTCTCAAAATATTTTACAATCACAAATTCATCGAACGATTTTAATCGAACTTGGCTATTTCGTAAAAGCAATGTTCAGCAGAGACACTATAACATAGACTGGCTACTCTTGACGGAATTAGGTGGCGACAACTGGAGGTCGAGGTGGAAACACCGAAATTACATAAGAGGTCACAAACAAATGCGCATGCCCAGTATTAGAATCGAATATGGGAATGCAAATGCACAGGATGGTCACAGCTGCAGATTTTCAGCAAACTACAAAGTTTTCAAGGAGTTTGTGGACTGGCGGAGCCACTGACAACATATAACAGATATAGCCAGTTGCAAAATGTCTTTTCTAATTTACCGATGTTTTTCATCGCTCATCAATGTTTTACTCTACGCTCATGATAAACTGCAGGTATACTAAATTAGGAAGTATGCTTAGATGAAAATGTGCAAACAAAATAAAAACTTTGTTTGCACAATTCGATGTTAAAATGACCGATGATGCATGAAGCAAAATTGAAGATTTATCAAATGTGAATGTTTGTGCATGTGCATTGCTAGTGTCATACCGCTGGTCAATCTAGGTCCATATTATAATTATAGATCCAATAGGCAATCTAGGTCCATATAATAATAATAATAATAATAATAATAATAATAATAATAATAATAATAATAATAGATTATTCTAGTTCCATATTATAATAATAGATTATTCTATTGGATAGCTTCTTGCATAGGTCTTTCGTCTCTTTTTAAGTGAGAACACAAAATGTTTATCAACAGATAAAAAAATGTAAAACTCCTACATCTGATGGGCCTTAAACAGTGCCTATCTATTTTCTAGCGTCGGGAGCCACCGTAGGACAGTCGGTAAAAGCGTCGGACTAAAAATTCAAGGGTCCGGTGCTACCCCACCCCCCAGTCAGTCCGGATTTCATTGTGGGACCTAGCTCCCATTTCCTTGACATGATATAACCACCAATGTGCTATATGTACCGTTAAAAGCAACGCAAACAAATTCTTTTTAGTCCCAGATATGTTCCTGTGTGAATATTTACAGCACAAACATTCGTTGTTTTTGGAGGGGTGGATCTGTTAAAACATATACAGAGCAGGTGAAAAGGCAGACTTTAGGGAGAGGTAAAACGGCTATGATCAAGGGCTGCAAAGGATTCTAAAAAACTGGACTTAAATACTCGAAGTGGCAGATCCCACTAGGTCTCGATTACACAACATTACAATCGCCAACAGAATATCGTCAAGTCAGGCCAGGAAACTTTCCTCTACCGTCAAACTTCTTTTTGAAATTTCGGCTATACATCTAGCATACACACATTAAAATGGGTATATCCATTATAAAAGTCACCTTCGTAAACAAGCCTTTAAACGTCATTTTCGGTTACCAATTAAAATGCAGTACTCTATTCAGTGCATCGTATCAAGAAGGATAGATACCGTCACCACATTGACAAACGGACTGGCTTTTATTACCGTTGTTAAATTAACCAGACATTTCTGAAGACATGAATGTAGAATTATTGCGCTGAAATATGAGCTAAGCATCGGACAGTTTTATTAGATTCAGTGTTGAGCCTGCAAAAATAAGTTTGGCTAAAACGTTGGTCATGTGGAAGCGTTATCCCTTGTACGTAGTAATGAATATGGACGTCAAATTTACAAGATATATCAGAAAGACCACGCATTACTATATAGTATTTGCTGTGAGAAAAATAATTTAAGTGAGAATAGATTATTACGTAACACGTCATCCAAATTTTCAGCCGATGTTTTTTTCTTTTTATCGAGTACTTCTACAATGAATAAAGAACTAATGTGATCAGTGTGAATCTAAACAACGCTATCTAGAGAAATGAAAACTAGAGGAATGTGTGTCGTCGTCTTTTCTTAGTTAATTAGTAAGCTTGAACAGATTAAATAAGTAATACCCTTAGTGTAAATACTTCATGAAATGTTAACAACTAAGTTCATGTCACATCTATACAGCTTTATTAGGAGCCGTGGTAGCTCAGATGACAGAGCGTACTACTGGTAATCGTGGGTTCAATACCCATCCTGGCCAGCCCAGGGTGTCTGTTTAGGTGTGTGCTTCGGAAAGGCAATTAGGTCCCATTTCTACGGCATGTTATAACCAATAATGTGTTAAGGTTGCCGCTAAATCCAACCCCAACCCACATTGGAAATACTATTTAGGCAACACAACGCTGTCACAGAGGCCTGCTTCCTCACATTAAAAATATACGGCAGTTGCAGATTTCCGATTTATGTTTCGTGTCATTGAAATTTACGTTGGAATGTACAGGTCAAATAACACCAAGAACTGTATCTACTTACTTGATACACTGGTGACCTCCGACACCGATTGGACAGATATGGTCTCAATATCCCAAGGCGTAGGAGGGTACACGAAAGGCGGTGATCTGTGGACAGACGGGCCGGTTGACTCACTGACTGTGTCAGGAAAGTCCGAAAAGTGTCGCCAGCCTGGCCGATACCGCGGCATAAATGTTGTGGACGGGACAGCGAGTGCTGTACTTGGAACGATAGAGCTGTAATAATAATAATAATAATAATAATAATAATAATAATAAGGAGCCATTTGGCGTGAAAAGTGTATCTTGCAACAGTAATGATATTTCGTTTTGATAAAATAAAATACAAAACAACTATGAAAGTAATTTCTTAAAATTAAAATCGTATTAGTGTTCATTATATAATAATATCTTTGTTAAGTATATAAATTATAAATTATATATATCAGAGACCCCCAGCATTGTTCTTAAACATATGAGTCCATAAGGATGTAGATTATACTGATTTATTATTTAAATGTCTGGAAAATTATTTATAGGTTGTTCGAAATAACTGACGTTTCATGTCGTAGTCTGCATGCCCTCATGCATATCTAGCTAATTATTCGTTCATATAGTCATATCCTAAACAAATACGGTAGAACAAATTTATTTAATTTTATGTCCTTTTTTCTGTCCGTCTCTCTGTGTGTATATCTACAATACATCTCGTGAGTCTATCAATAGTAAGTTGCATGTTCAGCGGGAGTTCGAGCCGGGTCCAACCGATTTCCTTTAAAAAAAAGTTTCCACCCGATAGGTGGATGGACCAATTAAAACGTTTTGAACCACTAATAGTTTTCTTTACCATCTAACCTGGTAAACATGAAACAACAGTAAACATTAAATCGGAAAATAAGATGATGGTTGACTGTGCACTGACTGATAGAATATCCAAGAAAGAAATTAGCTTAGGAAAGTATTATGAGTGAAAGTTCAAAACTATGATATCGAAAATTGCAAGGTTAAAACATAAATACATTTTGAGTTACGTAATAACATGTTAAAACATCCCACAAATCAAGGTTAAATTAAATATAGGTCTACGTACAATTAACCTGAGATAGAAGTTAAAAGGATCTAGAGCTAGCTTTCAAATACGTTACAACATTAAATAAAACACACATCAAGTCAAAAAGCACTGCTGTTTTAAGTGACCTAACAAAAAATTGAGATTAACTGAGAAAGTGCTAAAAAATTACACGAATCAGGTTAGGCTAAGAACAAGGTCTTTTACATAAATTTAAGTGCCGCCTTTCATTTTTTAAAACTTTAAAACAATTTTATTCACAGATTTAAGTACTTGATGTCTTCTTTTTCTCACTTTCTTTGATCTCATTCAAGCTTGACTTCCTCAGCCAGCTTATTCTTATGCTTTGCTTCCGCATGTTTGATGCTATCAAACTCACGCAACATCTCTCTTTCAAAATATTGACAAACCTCTGGCATTTAATTCGAAATAATTCATTCTCAAAAGATGTCTTTACATCCAATCCGCAACATGACTATAGTTACTGACGTTATCAAACTTGAATGCAGAAAATGGCACACACTAAGTTTTGCAGATCAAGGTGACAAATGTAACGATGGATTGATGAAATAGGGTTGCAGCTTATGAAAATGATGTTTCTTATTGTAATAAATGTTGGAGTTGCGCATTTGGTTATAACGCCCCGTTTAAGGAATTCTTACATTTATGTGATTTTACTTGTTTGATTATTGGAATTCGGTGCAATGGAAATATTCCGTAGCCCGAAATAATTAGCCTATTATTAGGAGCAAACGTCACGGAGAGAAAGTGTTAGTGAGTTCCCATGATGCCATGGTCAGTGAGTAGCGAATTAGACCCAAACCGCATGACTGTCCCTGTCATAATGTAGTCCTTAATAAAATCTAGTAGTGTACCTTGGTGTTGTGACTGCAGTGGCAGTATTTACGGTAGGAAACCGGTAAATTACACAATGGAATAAAATGAGAAGGGACTCTGCAGATACCGTTTATGTCGCCATGGTGGCAAATGTGATGTAGTTGTATTTGCGTAATGTGCCTTGGAACCATGGATTGGCTGGCCTAAGGTGGCGTAGTTAAAACAGTTCCCTGTGGCAGGGGATATTTGTAGAGTTTCTATGGCGTGAACTGCTGACGGTACGGAAAGTTGATGAAGAGAAACTATGCAGATGTGCGGTTGATAGATATTTGGCAAGTTGGGAAATCTGTGGTTTTACATTGATTAGAGTAAAATTTATGTATAGAATGGACACGTCGGGCTTTCTAACTTACAACTGAAGTTGTATAGAAGTCTTTGGAAATTTGGGGTAAACTTATGACTTCTGGTGGGAATCGCGCCAGGGTTTGACACCGCTCGGTCAAGCAAAGACCCCTGGCTTGTAACATTATTATTTGCCAATGCATGACATACGAGCACGAGTAAAGTATAAGGAATAAATAAACAGCACGTGGAGGAAGTAAAATCATTCGCTAATAAATTACACTTAAAATGTAAATGGTATTCCAATACAGCGTTTAAAACAAATGATTAAATTTTAACCAGTTGCTGTGAGTGCAAACGCATTATTTTACTATTACAAACAACATATTCACGGAGAAGGTTAAATTCATCATTCGAATTTCAACAAAATGCACGTTAAAACCAAGCAAAGAAAAACAAAACAAACAAAAACAAAAACAAAAAACTAACAATGAAAAATAAACAGATTTTAGTAGTATCAATTCTACATTTTCCTCCTTTGATACGACACAATCACAATGGAAAATGAAACTAAAACATAATAAAATCAACCAATGTAAATAAACACTGGCAATATCACAAGTCGCTAGCAGTACAACTTCAAAAAAAAAGTTTTTGCACTAAAATTACTAGTAACGGGATCTATAGAAAGTGAAAGCTGTTCCATTTTTAAAACCATAAGAAGAACAATCAGCCTTTTCGCACTATAATTACCAATAACGAGGACTAGAGATGTGAAAGTGAAGGATGATCTATTAATCCAACCACACACCTCAAAGGGGAACATTTACATGAATTCGGCGTCCTGAACAAACAGTTTTAAAAGATGAACTTAATAATGTAAAACACACCATTGATCACACCAAACATTTGCTATCTAGATGATTGGGTACAAAACAGATGAATATCGAGGAACAAAAAGGGATTTAAGTACAGCAAAGACTTTTGAAGGAACAAAGTGAGAAAGAAAAAACATGAATCATTGAAAAAATGCCAAAGGTGGTTAATACGTGCCAACTCAAGAAACTCTTTTCAAAAAGGCCGAAAGACCAATGGAAAATAAGACCCGTCCAAAACGAGAATGTTGAAGGAGAAAGTTTGGAAACAAAGGAAGAAGGATAGAAGACAACAATTAATAAGTAAATTACACAAGGAGAGAAAGAGTCTCATAATGAAACAAATCATCTTTAGAACAAAACACCACGAGTGAAACAACAGAGAACAATAAGTTTATTGGAGGACACTACAAGACATTTACATCTTATTTAATCGGAGTTGAAGCACAAAACAAACAACACATAAACTGAATGAAATGTTCAGTACAAATTCAACTAGCCCTGAGGACCAGGCCGAGAAACATAGAGCTTTGCACAGACGGACTTGAACTAAAGAAAGTCAAAACGTATTATTACTATTCACTACACAGGACAATCATAAACAATATCGAGGTAGATACTGTTTAGAACGACATCTTCGACGAGCTGACCACTCATTCGATCAGAATAGAACGCAACACAACAGAATGGTTGTTTGATAGGATATAAACACGTTAGTAGGGCAATGTGAGCTCTAAAATCGATCTACCCACCAAGTGGGTTAAAATGAAAGGTGCTCGCATCCCCGTACAAAATGATGACAACAGATGCGTTTTAAGCGACGTGGGTCTAATTGTGAACTGCCTGAGTAAAAATGGCCCAAAAGCCATAAAAGTTTGACATTTCCAAATATAGTGCTTACGTTGATAGATATGCCATGAAAGCTGACAACATCGGCATTTTTGAATTAAATATCTAGATCGATGTGAATGAAATCATGTTTAAGAAATACAAAAATGAACCGCATAGCGTAAGCAAAAAATGTGAAAGAGACACACAATGACGTCTTGATTTATTTATTCCTGTATTCAAACATAAGAAATAAAATTGCTTAGACTCTTCTCTAGATAAAATATAACCTCCAGTGAGTAAGTATCAGTGGCTCGTGCTTCAATTAGTTTCAACAACATAAATCTTTAAGAACACGAAAGGTTGAGCAACGATTTGAACAACACACTAGATGTTTTGCTTATTGAATGATTAATTAATAAATACAACAATCATTACTATCAGCTAAGGTGCCTTTCGTTGTTTACACTCGCTTCAAATATCGTTATTGTACAAGTAAACAATGATCGATTAAACAATGACAGCTAAGAATTTCAGGCTGAAGCCATCTGGATTCTGCATATTGCTAAAGTCGGAGAATGAAAGATATCCGTTGCTCTTGTATCATGGGACACACCGCATTAAGGAGTGTTTTTGTCTAGCGTTACAAAAATTCTGTACTCGAAAATGAAGCAGAAAAGGCTTATGACATTTACATGTGAAAATGAAAAGAATTTCAATTCCAATGATGACTGAGATGTTTGCGACGAGAAGATTCCAGATATAAAGATCCGAGATAATTGCGGTTTGACTGGAAAGTACAGAGGGCCTGCGCACTGCTAGTGCAACTTGAAATACCAGCATGCTAAATGTATGCTGCTGCACATTCACAATCAATCTGGCTCTGATTGCCACCTGTTGATTAACGTGTTGTCTAGGATTGAGGCTGAGAATTATGCGCAAAACACAGCAAACAACGACGGCAGTAAATCATTCACTAAAGTCTTTACTGATGACAATTTCACAACCAGCAACACTGACAGGATATATATATATATATATATATATATATATATATATATATATATATATATATATATATATATATATATATACAATTAGATTTATTAATGGTTTTCGGCTTATGTGATCTTCTCTTGTACATCTTGCCAAACCAGTAAGTAATGACAAGTTCATCGCAACAACTAAACACTATTTAAACAGGACACACAAATGACTTTCAAACGATGTCCACCCCTATAAATATTTCGATTCTTTCGAGTGAGTTGAAGAGATATCTTCCATCCAAAGAATTGTTTTATTCAAAGATTTACAACACTTGATATTACAGATAAAGATATTCATCATGAAAAAGCTGCGATGTTACAATTTATTTAATTTTGATCAAAACTCATTTCAATCTTATAACTTAACTTCTACATAGATAAATAAATTCAATACATAAATTTATGTCTACTTTCAAATTGTGTGTGCAACACACAGGGAAATACGACGTATCTTCTGTACATTGCCTGTGAATAATTATCGTGCACCTGTTTTAATAGACAGGCAGCTAGTGCATGTTAGCTAGTGTTGTTATCGTAGTGCACCACATGTTGTGAACAGTTACACTGCATCTCATGTTAGGCAGTGACAGTTACATAGCACCTCATGCTAATAAACAGTCAGTGAACAGTTACACTGGATCTTACGTTAATAAACAGGCAGTAAACAATTACATTGAATCTCATTTTAATACACAGGTAGTGAACAATATTGTACCTCATTTTAATACACAGGTAGTGAACAATATTGTACCTCATTTTAATACACAGGTAGTGAACAATATTGTACCTCATTTTAATACACAGGTAGTGAACAATATTGTACCTCATTTTAATACACAGGCAGTGAAGAGTTACACTGCATCTCATGTCCAGGGCCAAAAAGGGGAGGGGGCAAATGAGGATATATCCATGGGGCCCGGGCCTATAAGGGGGCCCGGGACGAACAACACTTTTTAATTTTATTAAAGAAAAATTTTGTTTTGAACAAGAACTAGGAGAGTCCGGGGTGTTTCTTACCCCAGGGCCGAGATCGCTCTCAAAGGCCCTGCTCATGTCGACGAACAGGCAGTGAACAAGTACACTGTACCTCATGTTAATAAACAGAGAGGTCTGCTAGTGTTATCATAGTAGAAGAAAACTTGAGTATGTTAGTCTTTCTGAGGTTAGATTGAATACTACTTAATTGTTTTTTGAATGCCAGTTCAATGAGTATAATTTCAGTGCATAATTGCGTGGCGATGGAATATGGTGATGAAAATGCATTAAAGAACTTTCATTTCTAGAGGAAGCCCTTGATTGAACCAAAGACCTGGGATGTCAACATACCTGCTTTCCTCTACCGGTCGCACATATTCATCTTCGCCCTTAGAAGTCCTCCTTGCAATGGCGGCAAAACAGCAACACGTGGTCATGACAGCCATGGCGACGATACCAGCGATTAGGAAGACTACATCCTCATTTGTATTGCTGATTGTAGTAGCCTCGTATTCACAATATTTCCCAGTAAAACCGTCTTTGCAGCTAAAACGTAATATAAAATGCCATTTTTATTATTTTAATTTCTTAAGTACCTAATTTGTGATACAAATACCTGCACATTATCCATGAAGATCATTATTACAATTCATCGTCTTCTTCAGGTAAAGATGTTTTGACGTGCAATTTAAGTCTTGCACCCTTTTTCTTTATGTCCAATTGTTGATTTTTTAATAGATTTCACCATGAGATTTTGAAATATATCAGAGGGAGGAAAATGATATCGCCACAGTGGCGATAACACATTTGGATCTACTTACGTTTCCAATTTAGAAAGTATATTTGCCCTTATAAATGTTATATTTCTTCTATTTTTCTTTCTCTCTATCTCAGGATGAATTGAGCTTAACATGTGTAGGGACCGTTGCGACTCTAGTATATGTCTATGCAATCAAGGAGAAGGCGCTGTCAAATATGCATAACAATGAATTCCAAACAACAATAGCGGGCTTAAAGTATACACTTTTAATAATTAGTTTTACATACGAGTCATACAAATTGTCAGTAACTGAATTTACTTGACCCGTTGCTATTCGATATTCCGTCTCACCATTACAATATTGTATACCCATTACACTCTATGACAAACAGGACGCATTTTTAAGAATAACTCTTGAGTATATATAGTAATATAATTGTCTACGTAGCGATATGTTACATGCCATCACAATCGTTATCATGTCTGAAAACACTGGAGAAATCAGGCATTGATTAGTGTAAATTGCAAACCGAAATTAAGAGACAATGGAAATTTGGATGCCAACTTCTGTTATCGAACTAGACTTCAAGTCTGCCAAAACAAATATCCATCCGAATGCTTGCAAGTAAACTCATAGTCATTAAAATCTGTTTGTTAATAGAGGATCTCAAAGGGTAATGATTTAATATTGAATTTATGAAACTCATTGAATAACGTCAAGGCTCTCAAAAGCTGGACATTATTCAACTCGTTTCAAAAATTCAATATTAAATCATTACCCATTTGAGATTCTGTTTAACACACAGTTTTTTTTTAAATTGTAATGGAAATAGATAGAAAGAAGAAGAAATAATTTCGTTCATTTTGACTCAGATGTTGTACCTTTCATTTCATGCGCTTAAAAATAGTCCCAAACTATTGTCGATTTTTACTTTTGCAGTTTTATAACCTATAAAACTTTTTAAAAAATTTCTTTTATAAACTGGAATTAAATGTGCAGTTGTCGTTTAGAATAAATGGAAAAACTGATTCAGAGAACACGTTTCTCAACACAGAATGTGTATGGAAGTTCTTGTGATTCACGTAGTCTGATTCGTTTAGGTTAGACGACTAATGCAACAATGTTGATACCAAAGGTATGTCACCTTCAGAACTGGACGATGTTGGACATACATGTGATAGGATTATTACTGGATGAAGAAATTCCATATTTACTGTAATGTATTTGTGACTGGATATTTGCATTTGTTGATTTGGAACAAGAGATAATGGGAATTGTATCCCATAAGAGACATTGATCGTTGAACTATTTTACCACGTACAAATAATGCGGTTTTATAGCCCTAACGTTCTGTTAGTTGCGAGACCGGTTTATGTCTACATTTTTATATGAACAGAGGTGAATTTATTTCTTCTAGAATTTAACATTTAAAACGCTCTTTTATATAGGGCGAATTCCTTGTTACAGGATCACCGCTCACAACTCCCCTCTTCCACGCTACCAATTGACCACTACCCCAAAACTTATGTGTTGTTGTTGTTGTTTGGGGTTTAAAGCCATTTTTTTCAGCCCATGATAATATATGATGTAACGAGCCCCAGTGGGTTACATTCGCCATATTCAGAAAGACGTGACTTTTTTAATAAATTCCATACGGTCAGTCGATTCGAAAAATGGCCGCCAAAATATTCATATTATTAGTGAAAAGAAAAGGTTCCGTAAAGCAGGGTAAAGAACATTTTACCCCGATCGCAGCCAATCAGTAAAGAGAATGCTACGCAAGAATTTCATGGGCTTATTTGGACCAAACAGAATCACATAAAGTGATATGTTACCGTGTGGTAATATAGAAACTATTAAACTGCGCACGCAGTTTGTAAAGTGTACAGATTAAGTGATAAATGATGTTACGCTCTAAAATCTGTTGGAGAGTATTGCCATGTTGCTATAGTATCTTCACCCCAGCAGTGCTCATTGCATCAATCCGCGCAAGAAATGTGTTAATGACAATAAAAATCTTAAAATTCACTAGTTTGATAAAATACACAATGTGAAACATTGTATTTAGAATCTAAATGTGTGAAAGGTCGCTGTCCTAAAATTATTGTAAATTTTCAGACTTCTTTTTATCGATTTGGGAAGGAATTCAGCAGTTAATCGCATTGGCACATGATAGAGAAACAAGTCATTGCAAGGAAAAGGTTTTGTGAGTAGATATAAAGAAATATTTCACACGTGAAGCGGAAATATTTTGTATTGTCACTGGTGGTATAGCAACTGGTGACAATACATTGTTTTCACTTCACTCGTGAAATATTTCCTCCTTATATCTACTGAAAGATCCTCAGTAAGCATATATATATATATATATATATATATATATATATATATATATATATATATATATATATATATATGTGTGTGTGTGTGTGTGTGTGTGTGTGTGTGTGTGTGTGTAATGGTATACGAGGGAGAGAGACCAATTTGTTTCCAATCACTTACTTGCAATCAGGATTTCCGTCCTGTTTGATATAACATTCTCCACCATTTTTACATGCATTGGAAGGTTTGTAGATGAGGTCACATAAATTCGAATCGACATCGTTGGTACCCAGTGGAACTGTGAACATAATATAGATGATTAATAAGTATACCCGAATAAATATAACAAAATAAGTATAACCACATAAGTATTACCAAATATATATAACCAAAAAAGTATAACCAAATATATATAACCAAATAAGTATGACAAAATAAGTTAACCAAATAAGTATAACCACATAAGTATTACCAAATAAATATAACCAAATAAGTATAACCAAATAAGTGTGACCTATTCCCTAGTGAATCATCTGCTTCTATGTCGTTATTCATCAACTTAAATGACCATCAAACGAATGTCAGAGAGCTGTTAACTTCCATGTTGGATTTTTGTTTAGCTAACTATTCTATAATTTAATGCAACAACAACTGTAACTATTTTGATAATTAGAACTTGCCATATTCCTTTAGTCAAGTTAGCCAATAAAGCAACTATAACGTGCTCTGCAATGAGTGCGTGTTTCTTTAACAGACTAGTGACAAAAAGTAATACATATACATGATCGTAGTCATTCAATGTGAAGATTAAAAAAACCACTACCAAATGTTGGTGTGCTGATAAAATACAAGAGTCTTGTTGTTTTTTTTTAACTTTTCTACCTGGGAGGCTGCTTGTATTGGCTGTGATTACTTAATTACATAATGATTATTAGACAAGTGGATTACGTTCTTCTTACCAACAGCACTCACGCAACACTCACATACGGGATTAAATGGAAATAATGTGTGCATCCTGTTTTAACTTCCGAGAGGGACAATTTAATCAGCAAATGTTTGCCATTGGAAAATATATAAGATCCCATTTTAATTTTTACATGATTAATACGATCATTAATAATATTTTTTGTTTGCCCGATCAGGCTTGCAATATTGGGAAAAATAGTTGCCCACAAATAATATGTAGCTGAACTAACTTCCGGGAAATGGATTTGTCCCTGAATATATATATATATATATATATATATATATATATATATATATATATAATACAAATAATACTATCATCCAGGTTAGAGAATTTTTAATTCGTAGTCTACGGAGATTCGAACCCAGGTCCGCTTGTAAACGGCACCCATTGCCTTGCCTGTACGCACCAGTCCATATTCCGTCACGACTAAGCACGCATCACCAAAAAATGATGGTGCTGAATCGGTGTTATATGCACTCGTGCGTAGCAGACACACTCGCATGACGACCTGGTATGTAATTCTCATCTATCTAAACAGTTGTTCCGGATTCCTATGAAAGAAATCAAGGTATATAGGCTTAATTATATAGAATTATAAATATACACCAGACAGAACGGACAAATAATACTATCATATGGGCTGGTGCGTGCAGGCAAGGCGATGGGTGCCGTTTACCCGCGGACCTGGGTTCGAATCTCCGTAGAGTACGAATAAAAAATTCTCTAACCTGTATGATAGTATTATTTGTATTAAATGTTAATTATGCCTACTATTATCAAGCATTCTTCTATAGAATCCAGGGATAGCACTTTCCGTTCTGTCTGGTGTATATTTATAATTTTATATA
>JAECUM010023877.1:0-56089 GCA_016617855.1 Megalonaias nervosa | reverse complement strand
CATATATTTGTCTTAATTATAGCATGGAGGAATTTGAGAGATTATCCGCAAATGAACCTTCCAGAGCAAGATTTGATCTTGTTAAACTACCAAAATCTAAATTTAAATTTTCAATGCAAGATCTGGCTTTGATAAATAGCGATATAACCGATCGTATCCGTGAAGCTAAAAAAGAATATCGCAACGATGGTGCGGCTCATACTTGGTCAACATTCAGGATCATGAATATTACTGATACTAGAATGCATGACGAACGAGGAAGAAATATTATCAACTGTCTCGACAATCAGCGATATATTATTCTGGTAAAATTTATTGTGCAGACAGATGACGACACTTGGATTATCCATGATAAACGTGACCCTGTACGACTTCATACTGGAAATAATACTGTTATGTTAAATAAAAAATCCAAACCAGGAACATTGACTGGTATTGATAATCCGTATTATGAACGAGAGTATCCTGTAACTGAAGTTGTTTATGCGATATATCCGTTAAATGATAAACCTAGCGTTAATAATCTCAAACCAATGAAATTTTCCTTGACAAAGTCAACGAGGCTAAATTGTGTAGCTGAGCGAGTTATTGAACATTTTTCAAAAGCGGTACGCGGAAATGGTTTAAAATGGTTTAACAGATCCAAGACGTAAAAAAATATATAACTGGGCAGAAACAGTTAAAGATACCGGAGCGTCTATCAGCGACGTTGCTAAACTAGAAAAAGAATTAAGATTTCCGATTACGGTAAAGACATTAACAGGAGAGATTTTATACAAACCGAAATAAACAAAAAATGGAACTCTTATAACGATCGTTGATCATAATGCACATGCATGGACATCTGCAGTACAATATTTTCACGAGACAGAACCGTTAAATTTTATAGCGATTATATATTTGACGCTATCAACGATATTAGTAAGAGTGACCCTGTATCCGTGTGGTTATTTCAGAGTTCAGAGTCCGTAAACTACGATCAGTTTGTAAGGTCTAATGGTAATATTTATCGTGCAGAATTTCTCCACGAGGAAATGAAAAATCTCGCGTTGAAATACACGAACCATAATGATGTTATCGAACAATTACTAAATAACTGTTTCACCGTTCCATCGGTTGGTGCTCATTTTGCTCAAGAAAAAAATTCGTGGTCACCTACAAGATCGGAATTTCTTATTGATGTCCAGCGCAGTTGTATTGAATACGGACATGGCGGATTATGGAATACTAAATACGATTATAAAGATATTATATCGGTTGATATGGTAGCGTGTTATCCTGGAAGTTTTCTTGGATACGGAGAATGTTCTGAATACTTTAAAAGATTCGGACATCCCACACACGAGATGACCAGAGTTGCGATAAACGGACTCTTACCAAATTTTGACTTAGCTGGATTTGCTTGTATAGAGTCATTTGAGTTTGCGGAAAATCTGCATCCGATTATTTATATTTGGTTTGGAAGACATTTCTCAGAAAAATATTGGGCTCCAATAGTACTATTATGATATATGCTTGATACTGGAATTTTAGTGTCGTTGAACGTAAACGAAGCCATTATATCCTATCGTCCGCAGAAACAAGTTTGGTTACCACAACAAAAGAAATATTCCCGAGATGAAAATCCTGATATGACTGATTATGAAAATAAAATTGCAAACGATCTCGGCAGGAAAATAATTGGTAAGTTTACTCAAGGAGGATCATATGATCATAAACAAATGTGTACAAGATTAATTATGGACGATGCTGAACTCGATTTTATAATTGCTGATACAACGGAAAAAAATACATTTATAAGTCGGAGTAATGCTTATTTATCAGACGGGTCTAATTAGGTACAATCGTGAGCTATACTGATGGTGAGTCACCGCATTTTACTCATTTAAGATCTTCTATGCTCGCTTACGTTTCCATAAATTTATTATCAATGATAAACAGATTTCCTCGTTACGCGGTTAGAGTTTTCACGGATTCGTTTTATATAAATAGCGCGTATACAGATTTACTAAAACCGCTACTCGGTAATGGTGAATGGGGATCATGGAGAATAAAAAAAGAAAATATACTTGACTATTCCGAATCTGCAGACGTTGAAATCAGGGAAATATATTACAGCAATGACAATCAAGTATTAAAATCATCGGCACCATCTGTGTTTGATCCTGTGGCCAGACATAAAACCGTTTATCTTAATGGACCAGGAGGTTCTGGAAAAACAACACGTGCCATTGAATTATTTCGTCGGAGTTTGAAGAACTCTGTTGATATGATTGTGCTGACACCTACACATAGACTAGCCAGAGAAATAAATGAACGAGGAGTAAAATCATCCACGTATCATGGTTTCTTAAGATGGTGCGGGGATACGTGGACACCTGAGCGAATGGGTGAGAGATATATACCCCGGATTATCATCTGGGATGAAATTTGTACGGTATCGTTAGAGACATTAAAAATAAATCTTGATTGGTTACTGACAAAAAATACTGCTGTGATAATGTGCGGCCATCATGGTCAACCGTAACCTTTTGTTGGGCAGTTTCCGCACGAATGGTTAAAAATGTTTGTGGATTATTATGAGGAGAAAACCGATGATCATAGAGCTATTGATGAACCTCTGAAAGAATTTAAAAGATTAATCAGACTACAGCCAGATAAAATACAATGCGTGAAATAATTCCGGAAACTCCTGTGAATGATTTTTGGAATTTGTGGATACCAAAAGATTTAATAGTTGCAAGTAGAAAGATAGTTCGTGATGAATTGCAAGAGAAATTATTTTTGTTACATAAAGAAAAAGTTTCAAATCTACCCGTACCATTGTGTTATCGCCCAGCAGATACTCGACGACAGAATATTGAAGTTGAGATTCCAGGAACAAATGAAAAACAAAATCTTGTGTTGAATGATATTGTTTTGGTTGATGTTGATGTTGTTGAGAGCGCGTTGATCATGGATAAATCGCCGTGGAAATTAGGAATATGCTATAACGATTCATTCGTCACAAGGACTAACTATTACTGATACAAATATCTGGATTGTCGATGATAGAATCGAATGGTCAAATTTAGTTTATCTCGCAGTGTCTCGAGTCAGAAGAATATCTCAGCTGCACAGGGTTATGAATTTTACAGAAAATAATAATCAAACTGCTAGCGACGACACCCAAGGTGTTGGCGGAATTAAAAAAAAACAAAACTATTTGGTTATAAGCAATGTGACAAAAAAAAATATAATCGCGACTTTGATATTGATACTGAATTTATTATGACACTAAAACAACGACAGAATAATCATTGTGCAAGTTGTAATTGTAATATGCTGTGGGAGTATTCAAATAATAATCCAAGACAGTTCACCGTAGACAGAATTAATAGTAGTATTGGTCACACACGCGAAAATGTGATGCTGTCTTGAATGCAATCGACGTCGGGGTGCCAGTTTACAAAAATAAACTCGGTGGTTTAGTATGTTTGATCATGATACTGAATCCACATAAAATTTTGTCTGAATTTGATAACGGATCGGTACATTTTTCATAATAAATATAATATGTACCGATCCGTTATCAAATTCAGACAAAAATTACAAAAGTGAACGCAGTGGTAATTGTGTGTCTTCAGGAATTACTTGTAACTGTTCACGCACAAATCCACGCTGAGGAGCAGTTGAATCCAGTCTTTAGATTGCAGGTCTACCGGTGGATCTAACCACGCTAGAAATTTTATGTGTAGTCACACTCCAGATAGGATCAGTTGCTCTTTTTTTTTTACCCCCTTCAAGTTTACCAGGTTCATATAAATACCTCACAGTCACATTACCCAGTACTGGCTGTTTTGAAAAGTCACGTCGCTGTATACGTATATGTTTCTTTGTAATTGCATTAGTAGGTTTCATAGCAGTTGCACGAGTAATTTCATTATTTAACTCAGCTATCATACTTGGTAATCTTGCAACCCATTCGCGAGATCTCGTATCTGCCTGAATTATTTCCTTCGCATACTGGTATCCAAATAACCGCTCAGCGAGTGTTCGATTAAATCGTTCAACTATTGCCTGATCACGATGAATTGCGATGTGTCCTCGTCTGATATTGACATTATGTTTTTTCATCAGCGATGACACTGTACCAAGAAATTCTTTGCCAGGATCAACTTGTAGTAACTATGGCCATCGCAAAGGTCCTCGTTGATAAATTCGTTTGAACGCAGATGCAACTTCAGATGCTGTTTTTGTTGACAGTGGTTCTGCTTCTTTATATCTACTTGCAACGTCAACGACAGTTAACGCGTATTTGTATGTGTGTGATTGACGTCCACGTGTTTTAATAGTATTATGTGGTAAAAGCAAAATGTCTGAACTTCGTTGGGAACGCTGACATCAAAATACGCGTACTGAATTTTTTTAGGTGGACGTAGATAGATTTGCCATATTGCCTGTCGTGCTAACCACGCTGCAGCAACAGTACATGAGACTTTTGCTGCTTCAGCAAGTTTACTAATCGCTGCTCTACCCTTCCAATATCCTCTTGGGCTATAATAAACAGATTCCATTATAATAGTTATATAATTAATTACCAGCCCCTAGCATTAGTTTACTCTTCATAGCAGATTTCACTAGAAAACTAGCAAGTTTTTCTCTGAGAGATTTATCAGGTATAGAATTTAACGCATGAATCAATTTCACATCTGCGAGATGTCGTTGTTGTAAATCCTTGCTTCGATACGCAACATCATGAACATAACACGCTTGATCAATCTTATTTATTGGATACTCTCCAGGTTTTGGTTGGTCTTGGTTATCGAGTCGGATATCAAGTCGAGTCCCAGGACCACAATAATTGTATCCGGGTAAGTGTTTTTCTCCGGGATACTTTGCCCACGGAGCCCCTGGTAATTTTCCCAACGACGCGACAATATCACCGCCTGTCTTTGTGCTAGACGAAATAAATTTGTATTTTTTTTGTACCACATTTTTCACACTTACCTGTCAGTGCACGCCTTTTATTTTTTGTTATTGTTGTTGTTAATCCAACGGTGGTGGTGGGTGCCTTGCATCGAACACAATATAGATTCATATTATTTATTATTATGGATATAATTGATTTCTCAGCGACACGAAAACAAGAGCCAGTCAAGCATCACCCAGCGCTACCGAATTCTATCAGGATGATAATAATAGGTCCATCTGGATCAGGCAAAACACAATTATTGCTTAATTTAATAATGAGATGGCTTAAGTGGGATAAGTTATATTTAGTAGCACCATCTGTAGATGATCAACGGTGTTATGAAGTACTTAAAGATTTTAATGAAAATGGAAAGTTGCTGGATGAAGACGGTAATGATATTATTGATTTTATTACCAGTATTGATGAAGCGCCATCTGTAGATGACCTTGATGGACTTATTAATAATTTAGTAGTGCACGATGATATTATGCTGGACAAACAATCAAATCCAGCTCGGATATTTTCTCGAGGTAGACACAAGAATACCGACGTGATTTATGTTACCCAACGGTATACGCAAATACCTAAAGTAATCAGAGACAACTGTATTATTTTAGTTGTCTTTAACGGAGCTGATAATCATACGCTGCAAAATATTTATTATACTTAGTGTTCAGGGGACATGGACATGATTAAGTTCAAAAACTTTTTTTCAAAAGCACAAGCTACCCCGTTTGGTTTTATAACAATAAATTTACATGATCCTAGGTCGAGCTATCGTAACGGACTTGATGAAATATTTGGTTAATTACAGCAGCAGAGAGGGTGGACTGACAAACATTATGCGCACGAGCACATAAACAAACACGCACAGCATTTACAAACACAGGTGTCACGAACGAGTAACAGCGTAAATAACCCACGTAGAGAGAATCTCAGTTCCGTTAGAGGTTCTGGTTTAGCGTTATTGACCCTATATTTTTTGCCTTATTTAGTATGATTTTCATGTTTAAGTATATTTGTTCGAACACTAATTTGTAGGGTCAACCCTCTCTGCTGCTACTTCTGTTACATGCATACACATCCCTAATTGTTAACTTCTCGATACAGTAAACTATTACCCTCAACAACTATCATACGCATTTCCTACCCTACGAATTATAAATGACACATAAAATATACAAATATCTAATTATATGTGCTCAAGGCCAGCAATGACTAACTCTTCATTATTCATTATATATATATATATATATATATATATATATATATATATATATATATATATATATATATATATATATATATATATATATATATATATAGTGTTATGTATATGTAATTTAATTACTTGTTTGTTAGTTTTAATTTATTTTATTTTTATTTTATTCCATTACATGTTATTGTAATGATAATTTTGTCTGCTGAATTTGATATTTTATTTTTATAAATTCAGTTCAGTTCTGTTTGACCTGATAAACAACCAGTAGTTGAAATATTGTATCTATTTGCTGACCTTGATTCAGATATCAGATAGAGTTTTGAGTAAACAACTTTTTTAAAATTTCATTCCCTGAGTAAGAACCATTGATTTTAGCTAAGGCCATACTAGAGTACGTGATTTTAGGCATGTAATGTTTCAACGTTGTTCTTCTAAGATGATCGCGTGACCCTCATACGGGAATCTGCTTTGCGTCTTAATTTATTGTATAATCGTTATCTTGAGAAGAACTAGCCAGTTGGGCTTTAAATCTCCGACACTTAAAGGTGTCTTCTTGTGACCAGTTTGAGTTAAAATTTTATTTTTTGGAATTATTAATTCTTTCCCTGGAATTCTTGGACAAAGACATTTATCGAAATTTATTCAGAAATTCTAAACTGGAATATTATTTTCTGTAATTCATTTAGGACTTTTCATTGATAGGACTTATATTTTTTAATTCTTGGATTAATTTTGGATTTGATTCGTAAACCGTAAGTCCTTTTTCTCATTTTTACCTTGTTTTTCTAGGGAAATAAATTATTTTGTTAAATTTTACAAAGCTTGTTGTCTTCACTCTTTTCTTGTTACGTTTGTACGAGCCATAACGCGTAACAATATACATATATATATATATATATATATATATATATATATATATATATATATATATATATATATATATATATATATATATATACTAAAAAAGCAAGTACAAGTTCTAACACAATTTACTGATAAATTCAGTCATGCATTACGATGCAACATAGTAAATTACACAATCCAACAATCTACATACGTTAATCTTGCATGTTAATAATTCGCTAAACATTGAAGATTCCATTCTAAAAAATAAAACGTACATAATAATGCATCAATCTTACAACTCTAATTAGGAGAGTAAGGCAAATTCGGGCGAAGATATGTTACCTCAGAAGTCTTTTGTTCCAAATCCAAACTAGAATTCCTTCCCTGCCCTTTTTATTTCTTTTTTTTTCTTAAATCAGACAGATGCCCCCCCTTTTAAAAAAAGTGTTTTATGTGTTATTGTACCCTTTAAGGTGTGTTGTACTGCGTTTTAATCCCAAAAGAATTTTGCTCAAAAATTTAGTTAAATATAAATTTTTAACGGGGTATTTTTCTCCCTTGTGTGTTTGAAGAATCTGGGCTGGTTCTTCTTTGTAAAGGGTTGTTCATCCGATCTGGGGCTTTGCTGTCCTAGCCGGAATTCCTTCCCTTGTTTGTTCAAGTGATCTTTGCTAAGGATATCCTATGTCCTGTGTATGCTATATCTGTATTTGCTATATGGTTTTTATGCTATAGATTTTGATGTGAGTACAGCATCTATGTCAAATTTCTTCCCAGTTTTCTATCATTAAAATTTGAACAAAAAAGGAAGGGGTAAAATATTTTTTTTGTTTGGAAACGATTAGTTTTCATTTCCTTATTTGAATTATTTTCTTTATCTTTTTGACTTCTGAGTTTTGATGAGAAACGGTTGCTGTTACAAAATAAAACATTTCCTAGTGTTTTTGTGTGTGTAGTATTTGTGAGACGTTTCTAATTTTTCTAGGAATTATTCATGGGTGAGGAGGCTACGTCCTATCTAAGGAGCCGCATTACCTTTTATGTATTCGTCATGCTTCTCTTAGTATTTGGACACAGCCTTACCTGCCGCCATGAGCGTTATGTTCAGACATCCATGCCATATTTAGTATAGATGTTTCCCTTAAAAAATAGACCGAAATGGCCTAAATCAATAAAAAGTAAAAAATGATAGTTCTGTTATTTAGTTAATGTTAGTTAAGGGAAACCTTGGGGTTAGTAATTCTATATATATGTACTGTTTGTCCATTTCCTGCGTCTAGGTTTTTCTGAGACTCTTTCGCAGGCCTGTCCACTTCGCGTGGCGCCTTGTGACTTACCCCTGCGATGTTTGCGCCACACACGTTTTCCAGTCCGCAGGTTCCCGGTGTCCCACTAAATATCTGCTAAAAACAGAAGGCTGAGATCGTTAGAATATTAATTATCAAGTGGGCTTCCACTTCCTATATGTGATGTTAGTTTAATTTAAGTTAAATTTAAGTTGGAGGTACCGAAGGATCAAATTTTGCGAGAGTATTCAAGCCCTACTCTCTTAATTTTATAATTGGTTATAATATTTCCGTGGGGTGAGGGATGAGGTGAGGGGCTCAGTCCGCGCACTGGCTGGTACAGCCCCTACTTGGGCGATCAACCGAAGCCTCCTCTCATCCCTCACCCCTGGAATTGTGACGTCCTGTTACGTCAGGCTATTTAATGATCTTAATAACCTGTCCACAAGCCATCATAGTTTTTGTTATGTAATCTGTAATTTCCATTAGTACATTTTTATCAAAATCCTTATCTGAAAATAGTAAGCTGTTCCTTCGGTACCTCTACTTTTTGCATATTTCTATGCAGGCCCGGCGCGTGGTGTTTTTCTTGTGTGTGCGATGAATGTTTGGCGCCATTCCAAAACTTTTTTTCGAATAAATTGCGAATAAAACGAACAGGAAATGAAAAGGCGCCTGTGTGCATCGCGCACTTTGCACACGCAACCAGCCGGGTCTGTTTCTATGATTAATCTTAATCTCTCATTTATTCTCGCATTGTGCTATAGCGTGGTATTTAGTAAAGTTTGCTTTTTTACAAATGGGGAATTTTGGTATGATTCTTATCATATGCCTTCTGACAGGTACTTCTCCTGTCAACCATGTGTTATGCAGATATTTAAAAATAATACTCAGCACTTTTAAGGATCTCATGTTGGACCACTACCCCCATACCCTTTCCCAGTTTATTCTCCAATTTTCTTGCTCTACTTTGCAGCGTATATTTTTTTTAAATCTCTTCTCGTATCCACTCCTTAAGTCATAGCTTTTTGTTTTTTTTGTCCCTAAATTTGACTAATAGCTCTTTAATATTACTAAATTTCTTAGGTACTTCTAATTTTTTTAAAAAATATTAAATTATTCTTATATATATCTGCCCTGTTCCTGATTGTAAATCCAAAACCAATATATGTATAGAGCTTCCCAAAGTATCTTGGGTTGTTCTGAGTTTAGTGTTTTTATTCTGTTAATTATATTGGTACATTTTAGTAGTAATGGGCTTGGTAATGCTAGCCGTCCTCTATTTTTTGCCCTATATAGAGTTTCTTTTATTATATAATGCGTTTTGTATCCCCGTATGAAGTTTATTATTTCATTATCTAGTTTAGTGAACATGTTGTTATCTAGGTCTATTGATTTTAAGATATAGTTAATATTTAAAAAAAAATATGTTTTGGCCACTTGGGCCCGCTCCAAAATGCATAACGGTGTTAGTGCCCAGATGTTAGTGTTTTCTTTAATTTTTTTAATCATGTTTCTATAGTTTTCTAATTCGTTTTCCTTGCCGAATTATACTGCTAATGCTTTTTTACCCGATCTTTTATTGGCGGTGGGGGGTGGAGTCCAGGGTAATTCCCACGCCAGTTTCCTATTTATAGTATCTCTGTTTGGTCATGGTTTATTTTTGACCCAGAGGCTTTTCCAAATGATTCGAATTCTTTCTCTAGGTGCTTGACGGATCTAAAATCCCTTTGTACAATTGTTTGCAAGCCGGAGCTTTTTGAATTCCTGTCTTAGATTTGGGACTTATATCCCTTCTATTTCTCTCTTATTTCTTTTTTTGTGGCTTAGGATTTCAATTGCTATTACGTATAAGAGCATAGATAGTGGGCGTCCTTGCCGCACTGATCTCTGTATTTCAAATTCTTCCGTGATTGCTTCATTTACCTGTACTCTTGAGGTTATTTTATTGTACAGGATTTCAGTCCACCTTCGGAAATTATTTCCAAATCCAGATTTTTCTAAAATTTTCTGCATATAGTTGTGCTCCAACCTGTCAAAAGCTTTTTCTTGGTCGAAAAGTACCATGGCACCTTTCTGACCCGTTTCTTTGATGAAATCGATAACTGTTCTTATGTTGAGTATATTATTTTGTATATCCCGTCCTTTTTCACCACATATCTGGTTTGCATTTATTATTTTCCCCATCCCCCTTTTTAACCCTGTTTGCTAGAATTCTATTTAAAATTTTATAGTCTATGTTAAGGAGGGAGATGGGCCTCCAGTTTTTTAATTCTTCCCTTTCTCCCTTCCCTTTGTGTATTAAAGTGATTATACCGTCCCGCACAGATTTTGGCATTGTTTAGCTTTTTAGTAAAATATTATTATATAATGATTCAAGGATCGGCGAAATCTCACCTTGGAATTTTTGATAGAATTCCGTGGTGAGTTCCTCTCTGCCTGGCGATTTTCCTTTCGCTAATTGTGTGATGGTAGTTCTTATTTCTTCTCTAAAGATGAGATCGTCACGTCGGTCTCTATGTTCTGACGATATCATCTCACACTGTATTTTTTCCAGGTATTTATTTATAGTATTGGGATCAATTTGTTGTAATGTGCATAATTCCTTTTAATATTTTAAAATACAGTTCATGATTTCATTTTTCTCTGTTAATTCCTTGTTATTATCCCTTATTATTTCTAGGTTTTTTCCTCCTTTGCTTAGTTCCTCTCTTTTATAGAGTCCTTTTGCTCTCTTGTATAATTGTGTAAATTTGGCCGCTCTGATTTGTCTGCCATTGTTTTCGTCTTCCTGAATTTCTCTAAGCCTTCCTTTTACTTTCTTTTCTATTTCCTCCGTGTTATTTTTCCCTAATTGTCTCTTTAATTCCTCTTTTTCCATTTTTGCAGTTCCATTCTTCTTTTTGAATATCTACCTGCGTTCTTTTTGATTTTATTTTTTAGAGTATCCCATTCCCTAATAATGTCCCTTTTTCTTCTTTGCACGAATTCCCCTATGTCTTTTCTTATTATTTCGATGAATTCATTTTCTTCTAGGATTTTATTATTCAATTTCCACGTACCTTTCCCCCATTTGACCCTGATTTTATGCAAATTTCTCTATGTATTAATCTGTGATCTAATATTTTAACGTCTGAAATAGTTGCATTTTTGTATATGTGATTCCCATAAAATCTAACCAATCTGCTTGCTTGGTTATCTTTGTATTCATATGTATATTCTCTCCTTAGAATGTTTAATCTCCTGTACATATCAGCTAGATTATGTTTTGATATTAAGTTTTCCATTCCCTTTCTGAAAAGTTTATCATTTGGCGTGAGTTCAGCAGTTCTATCGATGTTATCCCCTACCCAGTTTAAAGTTCCCTCCCAAAATCACGATGTCCATTGAAAAATCATTTAAATAAGTTTGAAGGTTTCTTTTATAGACTGTTGTTTTTTTGTATTTATTCACTGGAAAATACACATTTATTATATGGCATTTTTCTATGATATGTATCATTCGTCCTATAAAAAATTCCTTTCATTATGCCTTTCCCAATTTAAATCTCGTCTATTTTTTATTACGGTTGCAACCCCTCCCTTCATGTCTTTGTGTCTGTAGTTGTTTGTTATTACTATAGCATCTAGTTTGTTTTCTATCATAGCGAGTTCTTTAGTAAGGTTATTATGTGTTTCTTGTAAGAGAATAATATCATATTCAGTTTCTCTAATTAATTTGATTACTTTATCCTTATATATCCCATTTGTAGTTATTGAGGCTATACGAAAGTTTTTCCTTCCATTTTTCCATCCTGCCAGGTTGCCGCATCTCTTGTTGTTATTTAGTAAGATTATTTGTGTTAATTGTGTTATTTATTGTTAATGTTTATTTTTAAATTTATTTATTATATGATCTTAGGTATTTGAGAGCACAGGCCCTGTGTCAGATTCTGTGTTATTGTGCTGTAATTTTGGATATTTTCCTTATCCCTATCTATTTTGTTTGTTTTTGTATTGTCCTTTCCTATTTCTGTCTCGTCCATGTCTGTGTCTATTTTACTGTCGTATTCTTCTTCACTTTCATTTTCGTTTTCATTGTCTTTGTCTATTTCACTGTCCTTTTCATTGTCCGTTTCATGTGTGTCTATCTCTTTTAAGGGTTTTTCTCCTTTCTTTTTCTTGAACCCTATTACTGTCGTTTTCTCTGCATAGTCTCATATTGGTGTGTTTGGTACCCCTTGTCCTCAAGTTGTGTGTTTTCACTTCCTTGTGAGGAGCTTGAGACCGAAATGTTTTTTTCCCTCTTTTTGTTTCTTTATTTCGGCACCGGTGTTAACGTTAGAAGCTTCAAGCCGCTTAGGTCCACCGGGGCTTCTTCTGCTACGGGGGGATGTGTCTTTTCCTCTTCATCTTGGGAACTTCCCTCGTCCCCCAACAGATTTTGGAGAAGATAGAATCGATTTTTCTCCAGGATATTATCCTCTTTATTTGCTATCTGTATTTTCCCCATGTTGTTTGGGCTTAGGAAATTTTCCCATTCCAAGTTTTTTGGGGAGGTGTCGTCCTTATCTCCCAGTATTGCAGTCAAGTCAATACTGGGGATTTGGATGTTATAGATGCCATCCATAGTGAACACCATACTCTCTGTGTTGGCTCCGTCTATGTTGGCTGTCCCTGTACTAGGTTCTTGTGACCCTTTGGGCTCTACCCCTTTTGGATCTTTGTTTCCCTCGTTTGTTTTAGGTTTTGTTGTATTTTGAGGTATGCTATCCTTTTTAGTTTGCTCAATTAACTTGTTTATCTCTGTATTGCTTCATTTTCCTCTACATTCAAATTTGTATGATAGCTTGGTGCTGTTGTCTGGTTCTTGCAGTCCTTCGGACCGTGACCAGTTTGTTTGCAGCGGGGACAGAGCCTTTCTAGTTCACATCCCCTATACCATGTTTCAAGCAAGAAGCCCATCACATAAAAGTAAATTCATTTAGCCTCCTCTTTCATTTCTGTCATAATTATTACTCCTGAGTTCACATTTCTGAACCCCCATACAGTTGCCATTTTACTTGCTCTGACCTGAGTTTTCAGTTTGTTTCTCTATTTTGTGCGCTATTTCTCTGCTATCGATTTCGAGAGGCAGTCCGGAAACAAAGACGTCTGTTACTTTTGCCTCGACCCCTCTGATTATTGGTAGGGCTTTATCCACTTTTTCTTTTAGTCCCTTGACTTCAGTTTCATGTTTGTCTAGAACTGGTATTTCCTGATTTTTGGGATAAATGATATATTTGTTTATCTCTCCATTCTGTAAGCTGTCAGTTGTGTTTATGTCTATGCCTTGGGTTTTTACGGCCATTAAGATTTCTAATTGTCTTGGGCAACCTTGAATGTTCCCAAAATCTAGGATCTTGCATCCCGAGGAGTGGTAGGCTAGGAGCCTTTGGTTTTCTCCACTCCCCTCTAGTTTTGTGTTAAAGTAAGCATTCAGCTTTGTTCCAGTAGGTTGAACGTTATAACCACTTGTGGCATATTTGAGTACATGACTGTACGAGTAGAACTCGCTAAAAGTTGAAAATGTAAACGATTTTAGTGTTCACTTAAACGTGTCTAGCTCACCCTTTAATACTCTAACATACAGTATTGAAGTATTAACTATGTAGGCTAAATTGAATATACACAATTACAAACATGCAGTATCAAAGTTAAGCACACGAAAAAGATAAAAAAGAAATAGAAAAATGCAAACTAAAAAAATGAAAACAAAGGAAAAATAAGAAAAAAAGAATTGTTATGGAAGAAGAATGAAAAGGCGTGTAGATGCGTTTAACTTACAATCCTGTGGACTTTCGGGCTGTTAGTTTTGTTCGTGCCAGCGGAGATGAAAATCGGGAAGACTTAACTTCTCAAAAAGGAGTATATTGCCCTTTTACGAGTTCACGACTTATGCTCTCGTAGTACATCTAATGGCTCTCAACTTCGTTGCGATCTTCTACTTACAAGATTCACATCTGTACTAATTTTCCAAAATGAATGTAGCCCAAATAATGTCTTGATTGCGTAGGAAACTCAGCCCTAAATTTGAATCTCTCGGTTCCGATTGGCTACGGTCAGGTCGTGACATCGCGAACTGAGTGTAAAACAAACAAAGGCGTCTCTACTCGGACGTAGAATTCCTTTTGAACTTGACCGTGAACAGGTCGTTGCATAATGGTTACACAGCAGACAGACAGTCTCTTTGTCTAGAATCGGGTCTACAGTCGTAACTTTACGTAATACGTATTAACATATCCAGGTGTTCTCACTACGGAGTAACTATAAGCAAATATGTGTATACCTGAACCGCGAAGCAAAAGCAAATTTTCCCCACAACGTGACACAGGGATACATGAACAAAATACTAACACTAACCCCATGGTTTCCCTAACCAACGTATACACACAAAGATATACGGAATTGTTTTTATCTTTGATTTGATTTTCCTCCATTTTAGGTCTGTTTGCTCGAGGAAAAAGATGCAGCTCAAGGCGACACACGGGTTATGCCCACAAATATGGATTCTGACACTCATTCTTGAGAAGGAAAGTCTTCCTATTTCATCCTAACATTTGCCATGGCAACAACGAAACAAACTGCACAAAGTCCACAGGAAGAATAATGGATTAGCAGAAAGTGTCAGAAGCATAGATGGAATATATTGAATATAAAGGATAATATAAAAAAAGAATAAACAAAAAAAAAAAAAAAATTACTACAAGACTAAAACTCAACTAGAAGAATTGTGCTGCACGTGCAAGATGGAGTACTTTAATATTTTAAAACAAAAAGAGTGCAAAACAACAGAAGACTCGTTCCTAGAATGCGCTTACAAAGAGGGTACCCAGGAAATAGACTTATCAAGAATTCCCTTGGAAAGAAGACCTTCAGTGGCATCAATAATGAACGCAATGAAAGGGGTAAATGAAGACTTTACCAAATTAACTGACCAGTTAAACAGGAAGGGAAAAAGAGGCTCTATCTTAAGACTGTTGGTGAACCAACCGATAATTCCATATGGAAAAATGGATATTGGAGGGGATACAGCAGTGATAATAGAACCATCACCAATATTACGGAAAATCAAAAATAAGGACTGGAGAACTACACCTGTGAGGCCTGCCACTAGAAATACCTCTGCTAGCAACAATAGAGCAGTTTGAAAAGAAGTCCTAAATCAAAGTCTCTAACGCTAGAATGGATACACATCCTTATAGCCCAATAAAAAACGGGATAAGGATTCTGGAAACTGAGAAGGTAGAACTGAAGGATATAAAACCAGTCTTCTTCTTACGTGGGTTTCCAGTACAATCGTGGTATAAGTGATGTATATACCATCGGAAATGTAAGATCTGCGGAAAGACAGGACACATGAAGAAGAGATGCCCAATGAAATTAAAGAATGAAGCACAAACTTATGTTTCTGAAAGGACAATTTTGCCTACTCAAAAGGAAAAAAGAAAGAACAGAAACCAAAACGGATATCAAAACCACAAAGGAAAAAATACAACAACAACAGCAGCAACAACAACATAAGTAAAAACAACAGACTCCAAATGTTAAAGTCATCAGAATTAAGCGGGAAGAAACAACAACAGCACCATATACAACAACAGCAACAAGAAAGCCAAGGAAGAGAAGAAGAACAACAAAAAGAAGTTAAACAAATTTAAGAAGGTCAAGAACGACAACGACAACAACAACAACAGAGAAAGAGAAAAATGGGACAAGAAACTTGAAAGAAAAGCAAGTCAAACTTAGGGAGAGATCGGATAACGAAGACAGTGGAGAGAGGAAAAAGAAAAGGAAAAAGGAAGAACAAGACACAAAAAGCTACTACCATCTACATTACGATGAAGAGCTAGAAGAGACAGTCTACGACAGTAGAGAGATGGACTATTTATCTGAAATTGTAATAAAATTAAAAGAATTTGGAAACAAATACTAAATTAAATATAAAAAAATACTAATATAACAAAAAAAAAAAAAAAAAAAACCCCAAAGAAATCTTATTAAATTAATTAAATTAATACCTTCGAGTAACAATAACATTTAAAAAAGTCTTTGCAATATTTTGCAACCATGAAAAAAGGGGGGAGGGGAGGCACCCTAACTGGTCTGAAAAGATAAACTCGGATATAGAGTAACATGATGACTAATAAATAAAGATAATGAGGCTTCTTAAATAGGGCATAGCTGAAGTACCCTCGAATCAGGAAGCCAGACAATGGGACCATTTAAAAGATATAAATAGCTGAAGTACCCTCGAATCAGGAAACCAGACAATGGGAGACCATTTAAAAGATATAAATAGGAACAAAATAATAGGCTTATTGTAATTTTGAAGATTAGACAACTGGTTCTCATCCTGGTAAAACTTAGAAAATCAAATTTAAAAAAATTAATAAAAAAAGAAGAAAAAATTATTATTTTTTTTTATCACCAACTGACCCCAAAAAGGGAGAAAAAAAGATTTAAAATAATAATAATAATAATAATAATAATAATAATAATAAATTATGAATAGATAACCTGGGTACAATCTGATTTATCGCCGTCATTACAATAGCATATGCAGCACACAAACAGTATAGCAAAAGCAAACATAGGACTTAGGGGATCCTTGGCAAGATCACAAAAAACAAAAAACAGGGGAAGGGAATCCGCTTCGGACAACAAAGTCCTTGGTCGGATGAAGAACCTCTTAGAAGAACCAGCCTGGGTTCTTCAAACATTAGGGAAAAAAAAACCGACTCGAAAACATATTTAAATAATTTTTTGTACAAACTTCTCTTTGTTTAAAAAAAAACAACAACACAACCTTAGGGGGTACACAAACATAAAAAAACATTTTCGTTTTTGGGAAAATTGGTCGTGCGGGGGTGGGTGGGGGTGGCATCTGTCGGGTATATTTCATCTTTGTCATTTTGTTTTATTCTGGATATTTCGTCACTAGCCTTCGTCCTGTTGTATTTTGTGACGCTGAATTACCCATTTTGTCTATTTCCAAAAAAGTGCGACTTCTCATGTTGTCTGATACAGGATTAAAATGATGTTATCTCTTGTAACTTTAATGTTAAAATTCCCACTTTTCTTTTCTTCAGCTCACCCACCAAATCTGGATACATTGCAACCCACCCCATTGATCAATCGAGTGAGACTGACGGGGTGTATTTGGTACTTTGGTGTGGGAGTTTCCTTGGCGATGGTCAGTATTGCTTTCTTCTTTTGGGTTTTAGGTGTGTCGGGGGGTTGGGGTTGGGGGGGAGGGTTGCGCTCACGTCTGTTTAGGTTTGGTGGAGTTTTTTCTTCTCAGGGTGCTTTCCTGTCGGCATTTGTTTGGGTGGGGGTGGATTGTCCAATTAGTGTTTCTTCTTGGTTCGTGGGAGGGGTTGGTACCTTTCGTTTGGGGGTTTGGGGTTGTTTTCCTGCTCTGGGGGTCGGCTGGTTTGTGGGTTAGCCTGTGACCCTTGTTCTGCTCTTTTTACTTCTTTGAGTTCTGCCTGCGTCCCCATCGAAGCTTTTTCCAAGCGTGTTTCTTCTGTCTGTCACTATTGATTTGATAGGGCTTTTTGTTGCATTGCTGGCATTATTAGTGATGCGGAGTCTGTACACACTTTAATAGGTAATAGGTCCGTTTCTGAGTCACTGTGTAGCGTGGTTTTGCCGGTCTAGATTTTAATTGCCTTAGTTTCATGGTTGTTTTGTTCTACTCTTTCTTAGTTTCTTCATTTTCTTTTGTTTTTTTTTGGGGGGGGGGTATGTGGGTTATACCAGCCATATTTAGTGGCTTACTGAAGATTTAATTTGTTATCTGTCGATTATCTCGTTATAACTTTATTTTTTGAGGATTATTTTTCGGATATAATCTTTACGTATTTCTTGTAACTTAAATCCTAACAGTATTTTCTTTGTAATTCCTAATTTCTAACCAAATGGTCCAGTAGGGCTCTTACCTTTATCTGCTTGTTGTCCTTTGTTTTTTTTCACTCCTTCCTTCTGATCGTTTTTTTTTAAATTTCCTCTCTCCTTCGTGAATATGCGTCAGCTCTGCATTCTCCTCTCCTGTGTGCGATGGAATGTGTCTGATCTGATGTGGGCGGTGTGCAATCGGGAAGCACCTCGTTTGCTTCAAAGGAAGCTAGTCCTTTGATCTTGTAACCACCCGCGTAGAAGCCGCTATGAGTGGGACGCTTGACACCGAGTTAAATTCAAACGGACTAAAGGGCTAAAACATACGGAAGCCCAATAGCGCCAGATAAAAAAAATAAAATTTGCGTTATTACGAGATAACATTACGTTATTACGAGATAGTATGCGTTATTTCGAGATGGTATTGCGTTATTACGAGATAGTATTGCGTTATTACGAGATAACATTGCGTTATTACGAGATAGTATTGCGTTATTACGAGATAACATTGCGTTTGCGTTATTACGAGATAGTATTAAGTTGTTACGAGATAGGATGGAGACTCATTTCTGATATATAGGATATAGGTCTAGACTGATTTATAGAATATTGGACATAGATACTTTGATAAGATTCTATTTTAGATTAAACGTTTCACAAAAATATATGTTAGAACGTTTAGCATATATTCATCAAATTTGTAATCAGACGCACATAAGCTTGCCACTTTGCTTCTTCCAATAGGACTCACGGTACTAATTCAGCTCCCATAGTAAACCTATGTAAATACCATGATATTAAAAATTCAATACCTTTAAATTTCTGAGTGCTCATGATCAGACCTATATTTATCAGTATAGATGAAACCTGGATGTCAGCTTCTGCGTAGAGAAAATGATATGAGCCGCGGCATTTTCTGGACTTTCGTGTGTTTGAAACATGTACTTTCAATTCCTCACCAAAGAGTCAGGTGCTAATTTCAGTAATGAGTGTTCTAAACTCAAGACTGTGAAAGGACTGCAATTCCATCAATAAAACAATGTCTCTATCTTTTTCAGTTACCCTAGGATAACCTCACAAAAGATTCTCTTTTCCTAAAAAAAATAACTTACATTATTAACCAATACTGGCCAGCCAAACCCGTATATACTCTATGTTATGTTCACCCATTTCGAGAATGGTTCCCATTTTTCCATACATTTAGTACCGTGTGTCCTATAATCTTACATTAACGTGTATAAATCAGGACGGAAGCACGTCACGCTTGTCACCTCCTTTCAGGTGAAAAATATTAGACATTGCAATTGCACAGTTGTCGTTACCTGCGTTTCCCACGGCGTCTTGTTTTATTTTTTCTCCTTGCACAGTAATTTAAAACTACTCTTTGGAACTTTATGAAGCTTTCAATAGTTAATACTGAGGGAGTGGTGAGTGTTATTTTTCATGAATGTGGAGTCCTTTTCTCATAGGAGGTTAAAGCAACCACTAATTTCTGTATATTTTGTTACAGCATATTGTAAATTTGAATGAATTATGCTGTGATATTTCGGATAATGTGTACGTAACCAGTTCACATTCGTTCTAAACCAACCTTGCCTAGAGTCATGCCCCTGGGTTATGTCCTATGGTGTCTTCCTGTCCCTGGGGACAAAACCTCGTGGTCATAACTAGAAAATCATCGAGATATCCATATATATATATATATATATATATATATATATATATATATATATATATATATATATATATATAGTGTTACGACCATGTAATTTAATTACTTGTGTGTTAAAATTTGAATTCTTTCTATTTCATTTTTGTATCATTATATATAATTATTATTGTGATGATGATTATGTTCGCAGGGTCTGACATTTTGAAGGAAACGTCGTGTTTATTCAGAACATAAATATGACTCGCATGAGCACGATTTTGCATGCCATGGTTTGTCGATTTAAGTAAACAGTCGGCAAAAGTGATTGGTTGTGGCCAAGGTCATTTCTAATTATACTTGTTTACACTTTGTACTGCGATGGTGAGATTTTGAAATCACCATGCTTTCTTCGCGCATGTGCATGAAATGACGTTTCGTTCAGATTGAATACTCAGGTATCTGTGAAATAGTCTGTCAGAGTCATATTTTAACACCTTGTAGAGTCGTTCTTATACCTTGAGAAGAAGGTATTATTTTTCTTGTGCTGTAAAGATTTTTTTTTTCTTTACATCTGTAGAGCTTAAGATGTGTCTTGTTACAGATTCAGCTATAGCAGTTCATCTGTTTTTTAAATAATAATTTATTTTTCCCTGGAGAACTACACAAGTGGTTTAGGGAAAAGACATTCAGTGAAATTCATTCTAAATTGGAACAGTACGGTACAAATTGTGGTTCAACGTGAAATTCTGGACATTTGTGTAAAGACTTCATCTGACGTCATCATCCTCCATCTTGAAACGTCAAGATTCGAACCTGGACTCCGTGTAAATTATTTAGTGATAGGACTTGTATTTTTTCAGTATTGGGATAAATGTTTGGATTTTCTTCACAAACTGTAAGTCCTATTTCATATTTTCACCTTTTCACCGTGTTTTCTAGGGAAATAAATTATTTTTGTTAAAACTTACAAAGCTTGTTGTCTTCACTCTTTTCTTTTGTTACTTTGAACGAGCCGATACGTAACAATATATATATATATATATATATATATATATATATATATAGAGAGAGAGAGAGAGAGAGAGAGAGAGAGAGAGAGAGAGAGAGAGAGAGAGAGAGAGATTTTCTCTACATGCGAAAACCCAATGTATATATGCATGAAGTCAGCACATGCAACTGTACTGGCTCTCTTCTGGCCTATTGGAACGATTTCAGGGTCATGACATTTTCAACCCATTGATTCTTACCCTCTTGGAACCGGCTGCTGGGTCATGACTTCAAACCATTGGCTGACATCCCCACGCTACATTTAATGGACACTTATAGAAGTAACGGCAACGAAATAGCCAGAGGCAGAAAATGGCAAGACATAGCTTTTCACGGATCTATACTATTTATTTACGAAAAATGACTGCAAAGCAAACAATTAAATGAAAATTGTGACGTTAAATATGAGTAATGATTTCATGTGCAATTTTATAATATGTACATTACTACCTTTAAGTTTCTACATGGTAAACAGTAAGGAAAAGAACTGACACGTAGTTTAAAAAGAAAACAACAACAATAAAAAGCCAGTAATTTCATGAATTAACAGGAAGAATAAAACGTTGTCACAGTCAACCAATATAGGAACAGCATGAAGTTTTGGTCAGTGTTTTTCATTAACATAATTATATATATTTATTTATTTTTCTGAAATACAGCACTGGAAATGAAAATGACAGTAGAGAGAAGATGATTTCACAAGATTCTATTAACTGTTGTACAGGCTGAACTAGATAACCCCGCTAAACTAGATAACGCCGCTGAAGTATGGAACACGCACCGTATTCGAAGTAATCGGACTACAGGACTAACTTACGACAAGCCAGTATTGCTGTACACATTTGCCACATCTCTATGGATTCGATAATCTGCCAGGTAGACAATTTAGATACCGACGTCTGTGAGGAAGAATGCCAAGCAAAGAATGACTTGTCTTGTGACAAGGATTTATATACGTTGTGCCTGATTCTGATGGACCAGAATGACTGGAACCAGCCAGTAGATCCATATGAAGCTGTAAATTTGTACCAGGAACTGAGGATCATTGTATAAAAAACATTCTATAGAAACAACATCACTTATCAAATAAAGTATTTATGAACTACAAACTTTATTCAGTCTTGTATTTCACTCGTTTTCTAATTTCGAATTACCGGTTTTATCAGCTGATAATCGATAGTTCCATCGATATATCGAATGACCAATAAGTTACAGCTTTCTTACGTTGGAAACCTTACTTTGGATATTTCTGTCATGTTGTTCTAATGTATGTGTATTTGTTATTTGCCTGTCACAGGTGAATATATCATGTGGCCCTTATCACGGTTCATAAAACGCTCCAGATTATAAAATGTATCGAATGAGTAGGTATGATATCAAGCACAAATTTAGTACACTTGTAAACAAATAGGATAAACAGTGTCTCCATATGCAGGCAATACTGCGCTGAATAGATCTTTTCGTGGCGTCATAAGATCGCTGATTAAAACTTCCTTGATGTACATGTAAAGAATCAGGACCCAACGGCATATTTCCCCTCTATGAATGTTGTGCTCTTGCGTAATATTCTTCTCACATATGGGGCCAAGTTAACTCAAGAGTGTAGTAGAGTGTCTTACTATTGAACAAAGAGTCTCAAATTTGAATCTGGCCTTGGCCAGCCTAGATCGGCTGCTGCAAAACTCGTGGGCAAACGGTTTTAAATTCGAACCCAACGTGTGCAAAGCTCGGATAAACTTTTGTTGTGAGTTCTTGGTGAAGACACTTCACTATTGTCTGTATTCTATAAAAACTTCCATAGTGAGTAAATGGTATACAAACTGAGTGGTAATTTGTTCTAAAATATAACCTCCAAAGTAGTTGTAGTTAAAACTAATTTTTGTGGGGATTCTCCCCCCCCCCCACTCAGGGACATACCGTAAACTCCGATCTTGTTCCAGTCTTTAGACCATCGACGACTCCGTGATAATTGCAAAACTGCCCCCTAGTCTTCCGACAATAGAATGCTCCAAAGATAATGAGCATATTTCATTTAATTCTTCACTCCTTATAGAGTATATATGGGTTTGGCTGGCCAGCATTGGTTAATAATGTAAGTTATTTTTTTAGGAAAAAATAATCTTTTGTGAGGTTATTCTAGGGTAACTGAAAAAAATAGAGATTGTTTTATTGATGGAATTACAGTCCTTTAACAGTCTTGAGTGGCAAGCTTATGTGCGTCTGATTACAAATTTGATGAATATATGCTAAAAGTTCTAACATATATTTTTGTGAAACGTTTAATCTAAAATAGAATCTGATCATAGTATCTATGTCCAACATTCTATAAATCAGTCTAGACGTATATCCTATATATCAGAAATGAGTCTCCATCCTATCTCGTAACAACTCAATACTATCTCGTAATAACGCAATGTTATCTCGTAATAACGCAATATTATCTCGTAATAACGCAATGTTATCTCGTAATAACGCAATGTTATCTCGTAATAGCGCAATACTATCTCGTAATAACGCAATGTTATCTCTCGTAATAACGCAATGTTATCTCGTAATTTCGCAATACTATCTCATAAAAACGCAAAAAAATTTTTTTTATCTGGCGCTATTGGGCTTCCGTAGCTACCTCCTTCCCATGATGTAATCATAAAACAACCTTGAAGTCTTCACGCTCGACAACAGTGCAATGCTTCGCAGTGGGGGTTACTCTGGTGACGTTGCACACACTGAAGTCACGGAGACTGTCGAAGTTGTACAGTGACTAGGGAGAATAATTTAACATGGATATTTAAACCTAAACCGTTAACCAATGAATTTTTCAGACATTGCATTCACCATCATCCATCATTATACTGAGTAATTCTGAGATAAGTAATATGGGGGTCACAGGTCAACTTTTAAGTAGCTTTAAAACAGTGTCAATCAGATCGACTAAAATTTTTGTTTTCAGTTGATAATTTAAAATTGACTGCAGGCTGTCTCCAAAAATATTCGGTAAAAGAATACTAAAAACTACCTGGAAATATATAATGAAATAACAAAAGTCATTTATCAACAAATCTCTGTTGGTTGAATTCCCTTATTACTACCTGTCTATTATTGATTAGACAGCTTTAAAGCCTTGTAATTTTGAAGAATTGCTCATCCATGCGCCTATTGTATAGACTTTTCAAGTGGAGTCATGTTTACACGCAAGAGTCATAACTTCATGAATTACAAGGAAGGGGACACTACACTTCAAACAACAACGTAACAGTTTCAGTAAAAAGGGGAGGACGTATGGCTGTCATGTGAGTGCAATGGAACTATGAGAAATACTATTTGGGTATAATACTTAAGAACGTATCGTCTGATACATTATGATGTTGACGTATGCTATGCTTCCCGTGGTTGCTCCAATTTCAAGTCCGCCATGGATCCGAGCACATTTAGTGCACAGCAGATGAGACTAGATTATGATTCGATCTGGATTAAATTGGCGCCGCTACATTCTTTTTTCTTTCTTGTACCGTTATGATGTAGATACGGATGTACTTTAGTACCAAGCGGATATAGTGAAGGACAAAATGTAATGAGCTTCTCTGTGTAGCTTACTCACGCAAACATCAATCAATATGGCTGAGGCAGCCAGCGTCAGCTGTTTTGACTGTGACCTTGAAGATGATTTTCAGGGCAGGTCTAGTGAGCTGGAACGATTAATGAGTGGCTGGCATGAGTGTAAAAGGATTTTTATCCTCAGTGGATTTAAATCTATTGGAAAGACTCGACTTGCAGAACAATTTATTAGAAATCTACCAGACAAAACTGTGAAATATGCACTGGACTTCAGGAAACACCGTATCGAGGATATGATAACATTCGAACGACAGTTTCTTGATCTGACAAAAGCAAAAACTAAACATCTACTGAAGGATGGACATGGCTTTAAAGACTGGCTGGAGAAGTTAATTCAGACAATCGAAGACTCAGCTTTTATCCATTTATTTTATTTCGACAACATAGAAGATATTTTGCATAAAGAAAAAGATCTGACTGATAAATTTCTTGGATTTTTGTCATCATTTATCAGAAAAACAACGATGGTAAGAATAATTTTGACATCTACAATAACAATACACTTTGCCAAACTAGGACCTATTTCTCACAACCAGAGAGTTCTAAAACTAACATTGGAAGATTCTATTGCCCTTTTGAAAAGTGTGTGCCAAGGGAAGGACCTGGATAAATATAGTGTCCCACTAGCCAAACTATGCGAGGGTCTGCCGCTAGCCATCATAATGACAGGTAACTTGTTGCGTACATATAGAGAAAACTATAATTCGCTCAAAGAAGGGTTGTAATCTGTGCTAAAAGTAACAGCACCAGTCACTGCATTCACCTGGTCCCCATCCAACTCGGCCATGCACTCATTCTATGCCCATCCATCCCCAACCCCTAAGAAGATGGAAGAAGGTCGATGCTAAGTTAGATCATGGATTAGCCCTATACAATAAGTTACAGAATCTTTTTTACTAATTAGTTCTATAAACGCTTGGCTCTACTTTTAACCTATGTAACATATACATAATAATCACGTGTGACTGCTTCAGGGTATCCATTTTATCGGGACGTCATCCAAATTATTAACCAATCAGATATCGAAATTTGTTTATTTAAGGAGGATATTTACTTAGTAGTTATCCGTAGCTTTTTAATGCATTTAGGGCATATTTCCTGGATTGCACTAAATTAATACAATTGTACAATCCAATTGCAAGAAAGTTATTCCATATTCCATAGATACAAATAAAATAATGTAAAGTTGTTTTCCAATTTATTTCTCAGCAGAATTGAAAGCAAAACAAAGTTTCTTCCAACATATAATAATTTGTCTTACAGTTTCTGCAGAACCAGGTATTCTTTACAGCTTTGAACGGTATCACAAGAATAACTATAGCAAGTCTCACAAGGTGAAAATAATGTTATCTGCTCTCCTTAAGTTTGTTTCTAATACATCGCCTGTACGAGACGAAGGTCGCTTAACAAAGACCAAATATTTGCAGAGACAATTCTTTACAAACTATAAATAGACACTGATATCTTGACACACTCGAGAAATCAAATAAGGATGTATATTAATGAAACTAGAGGTTAGGGTCTATGTTTTACACGCCTTGTATAAGTAATTTTTCATGGTTATAACTATTAAAAAAAAGGCATTGCACAAACTACACTCCAAGAATGAGATACTGAATTTATTAAGAAGTTGTATTTATCATATGAGACCTATAATTTGTTCACTTCAGTCAACCTGAGATCGTGCATTAGATACGTATAATGCTATTTTGGTTAGTTGAGAAAAGCCCTCTTCAGGTTAATATGCGTAAAATAAGTTAAAAGACGTTTCTGAGCTCTATGCCTGTTGACATGAACGGGTCATAATATTGATGTTGAACTATTTCGTTTGTGATTCGTAGGGGTTCCCCCGAAAGTAACACGTATGCAGAGATTTTGTTCTTTCTTCTAATGAAACATATTCCTATGACAATAAATATTATTAAGTTTAAAATAAATAATATCTGGAAATATTCATTTGTTATTTCAAAACATGTATTCGTTGTTTAAGAAAACGTCGATATTGCTGAATTATATCATCTGTTTTCTTAAAACAGTATTTCATTTTTATCACAATATTTTGTTAAATTATTTGCTTATTTCAAGACAGCAAACTGTCGATCTGATGAATAGATATATTTATAAAAATGCATGTTGATATATCGTTGTGTTAAATTTCGCTGAGTAGCTACTGAGTACTCGTACACTTTGAATTCTTACTTTCGACGTTGTTCCCTCCTTTTCCAGGGGACGAGTGCCACTACGGTTGGTGCATGAGTGCTAGGCGATATGTGCCCTTACTCGCCGTACGGATTCGAATTCTGCTTGTATTGAATTATAAGTTTCGAACTTGTTTGATTAATGGCGTCTTTGCCATGTTTGTAGTGCTTTATAAATCTTCTCTGACAAATGTGATCTCACATATGACCAGTACATTTGGAAATATTGTTATTTGATATAGGCCCAGAAACACCATCGCATACCAAGGGAGAAAAGCCGCTCCGTTCCTTTCCACACATTTTTGTCTGATATGGTCTCGATCGATCAATCTGTCAGAGAGAGAGAGAGAGAGAGAGAGAGAGAGAGAGAGAGAGAGAGAGAGAGAGAGAGAGAGAGAGAATAATTTATGAGATATATTACGACTTTATGGTCTTAAATTAAGTAACAAAAAAGAGCGAAAACCAAGAAGTTTTGTAATATTCGAAAATTATTTATTTCCTTGAATACAAAGTGATAATTCAAAAGGACTTTACAGTATTGTGATTTAAATCCCAATTAGTCCAAAGAGTTCTATCACCAGTCCTAATGAATAAAGTTCTTATTAAATTCTAGTGGTGTTCGAAATAACATCATACGTTGAAGGTGTTGATGTGCCTGTAGTCTTGAATGTACTAATGTACCAGTGGACTGAAGTGTGATGAAGTGCTAACAGTCTTCCAATTAATTACTATAATATAATCCAAGATTCCCTTGTCTGAATTCACAATAATTCCAAATTATTGTTTTTGTCTAAGAATGTTATTGATGAACACTTCGTAATTTCCAAGAATAATTTGAACAAATAATTCCAGTCAAATCAAATACTGAACACAACAATACAAATGATTTTTGCTTCTGATGTTATCGCAAGAATTAATAATTTTTCAAGTAAACAAAATTATATAAAAAAAAAAAAACTAAGACACAAAAGTAGAGCCAGTATGTAGGTCCAAAGTCATTTCTAGAAACTTCTAAGTTGTAAACAGATACAAATCTGTTATTAAAATTATAGTAAAGAACATGGAAAATGTCAGGTAGAACAGGTTCTTCAGGGGGCAATTCCAATATCCCACACCCAGACCAAAGCAAACATGTTCACCTTTATTAGTAATAATCCTAATATTTAACCCACATTCCTAAAGAAATATTACCTCTGTATTATTTGTTCGCAAAATAAAAACATCAGTGTCACTAGTAAAGTTTTGTATATTCAACGTTTTCTTTGTTTTTATTGTTTATCTTAGCTGTTTCTGTTTTCTAATTACTTCTGACAAAGTCACAATGAGAGTTGAAAGAGCTAAGGTTAGTAAAAAGTAAAAAATAAAATAAAAAAAGCTAGTTTTACATAGTTCGTTGTCGGTTTGTTTACAATTATCTTAGACACCCCGCGACACACGCGATCCTGTGAACTTCAAAGGATTGTTCTAGAATCATAAATATACACCAAACAGATTCTGTGGAAGAATGCTTGATAATAGTAGGCAGAATTAATATTTTAATACAAATAATACTATCATACAGGTTAGAGAATTTTTAATTCGTATTCTACGGAGATTCAAACCCAGGTCTGCGGGTAAACGGCACCCATCGCCTTGCCTGCCCATATTCCCTCACGACTAAGCACACATCACCAAACAAATGATGCTAATCAATCGGTGTTATATGCACTCGTGTGTAGCAGACACACTCGCATGACGACCTAGTAATTACTTCTTATTTATCTACACAGTCCTTCCGGATTCCTATGAAAGAAATCAAGGTATATAGAATTAATTATAGAGAATCATAAATATACACCAAACAGAACGGATTATATAGAAGAATGCTTGATAATAGTAGGCAGAATTAATATTTCTATAACTGTGTCGATAAATGAGAATTAATTACTAGGTCGTCATGCGAGTGTCTGCTACACACGAATGCATATAACACCGATTGAGTAGCATCATTTTTTTGCTGTTGTGTGCTTAGTCGTGAGGGAATATGGGCTCGTGTTTGCAGGCAAGGCGATGGGTGCCGTTTACCCGCGGACCTGGGTTCGAATCTCCGTAAAGTACGAATTAAAAATTCTCTAACCCGTATGATAGTATTATAGATATATATATATATATATGGTTTAAATAGTACTGTCTTATTGACCTCTGACCATGGTAGGTTACACATCGTCTAGTTCTTCTGTATATGTTGATAAGATCTCATTTAAGTCTCTCAATGGCTTGCAAAGTTATAGAAAGGACAAGAAAACGTTACATGATAGACGAACAGACAGCAACTATACATAGAACTTTCGCCTTAAAATGGGTTTGTAACAGAAATTTTTCATCGAAGTAAGGAATTAAGTTTTAGAAACATTTTATGTAATCGGAAAGGTATTCGAAATAACAAATAAATATTTAGAAATAGCGGAATAATATATCCTTTTATCAAAACACGTTGTGTTATAAAGGAATTTTTTTTTAAATGGTATGTGTATCGCATATGTGTGTGTGTGTGATTTGGATTTTTAACTTAGCTTTAACAATTTTTTCAGTCATATCGCTACGATGTCTATAGAGTGACCGTTTATAATTATGTCTATCACTGGGGCATCATGCCGCAGACATGCAGCATCATGTCCCAACCTGTCACATTATCCTGACACCAGGTCGACCAGTCCTAACACTAACCCCTTAATGTTTAGCGCCATGCGAGGCAGCTGCAAGTAACATTTTTATAAGCCTTTAGTATGTCTCGGCCTTGGTTCGAACCCGTGACCTCCCACATCCGAGACGAACACTCTAACCACGTAGGCCACCGTTGCAGTCCGTATGTGTAACTTTTAAAAGCCTGCCTATGTATCTTTACAGTTTCTGTACGGAGCCATACACAATTTGCATCAGTAATAATGTGACTGTAATTTTTGTTTCTTTAGATAATATCCCTTTCTCATCATTTTCACTGCAGGTTGCGAGCTCTCTGATCCAGAGGGATTCATATCACCGATAGAGATGGTGGAAATATTAATCTGCAACCGTTTACATGCCCTCAGCCGAGAATTTTACCCTGCGGAAGACAGAATAAGTACTACTACTACTGCAATTACTAGTAGTAAATTACTGAAACTAGTATTCTACTACTACTACCAAGTAAAACACTTAAATACTATTATATACTATTAAGAAAGCAGGAGAAATACATATATACTAAAAGACATTAATAACGCCGTAAGTTACCAGAAGCGGCAACAGTGGCTTTGGAAAACATTTGCGCAATATCTTTGAGTCACAGGCTGTCAGATAAAGAACTGTAGCGAATACATGAGATATTTGCCCTTCTGCAGCCGGATCAGTCTGATCTCCACTGTCCTACTTGAAGATCTGACAGCGACCTCTTAGTGGTTATGTTCTGGTTATCTTTGAATTAGCCAATGGAAACACAACTTTCGAAAATCAGAAAGGACCTAGAAAACAATTAATTTTACTATATATTCTCTACATTGTTTCTCAGTGAAGAACCTTCCACTGTGTGACAATCAATACAAATCATATGTTAATCTAAAATACCTCCAAAGATGACTTCACGGTGAAGTTCTTGTCATAGGTTCACCGGCATTTGTTGGAGAGGCTGGACTGTAAACAAACCAACGTGCAATGGAACACAAATTTCGCTTCCGGATCATCACCAAGACCTTGTTACTCACTGTACACTGTCGCCGAAACACACACGGACAAACACACCATAAGCTCATATTCTAAAGAATAAATAATTACCTTTAAATCCATACCAAGAATGCCTAAATCTAACTCTCGTATCACCACCAAAAGGAGACAGGAAAAAATAACCTAAAAATAGAATGGGTCTACATTCGTGAGTACTCAACCGGAACTATTAATTGTGGTCTGACTCCGAAAGTCAATGCGATCGTTTTGATCGTTCGGCACTCATTGATGCTCTTGAGCCACACTACTCAACCAAACTAGAAGATGTAAGACTTTATTCTGATTAGCTTATGAAATTAGCGATTATGGTAATAACATAGGTCACCGGAACATGACCCCTAAGAAGTCGCATTCAGATCTTCATTTAGGACAGCTGAGGTCCGATTTTAATCAGATTAGCAGTCGGATTCTCTATTGGTTCTATAAAAAACTAGGTCTTTTATCGTTTTATGTTGATTTTTAGATGAGAATATCAACATAGACGTAACTTTACTGTTTGCTTTTTAGAAGTCCGTCAGTAAATTAACTGTAGTGATCTCTAAATACCGAAGTAGAAATAATATTGATTTTAAGCATGTATGAACGTAATACCATGTTAGTAATAATATAAAAAGGGGAAAAAGCAAACAGAGTAGTGTTGATTTCGTTAAATGAAGGGTAATTCTATTATAAAATAGACCCATATTTCTTAATAAATTATCATATCCGTTTTCTTGGAATCAGTAGAAGTGATACCGACTGATGCAGTAGAAGATACGGTTATGCTAGTAATACATTTTCTTTTGTCATGCCATGATTATAAGTGTCAATTTATCTTTAACCGTACCGCCTGTTGTCGCGCCTATAATATCGGACGATAAACCTATATTTGATAACATCTCCCGATATTTGTGGTTTAAATGTCATTGTACTAAATCTGAGTGAAATGTTTGTAAACTGCAAATGCAGTCGTGCATAAATTGTGTGCTACGTTCAGTCAGCTCCACATTATACCAACCATCTACATGGTCGGCATTATAATGAATAGCCAAGTAGAAAATTTTTATAGTGCCTATTTACATTGATGAACGTGTATGCTGAAAGCTTTTCGTGGAAAGAAACGTGGTTTAATTTCAATACTGTGTTTAAATTTATCAACTATACAAACCAAGTACTCCTTATTGTTAGTGAACGCGTTCTCATTGTTATTGAATTCATACCTGTTAGGTTCGTGTACCATACGACAGGATTTCTATATTCTAACTTCATGAGCCTTTTCAGACTCAAATAGTTTTCCAAAATTAGAGAGTATCTATCCGCAAATGGGCACATTATCATAGTTCTGTTGCAACTTCTAGGGCATGGTGTCTAGGAGTATGCAACGATTTGATATGTTCTGCAATATACGACATAATTTCTACTTCCTCAGAACCACGTTGGTTTAAATTACAGAATCTGTTTTTAAGAATCACATTTTGAAACAACCCGAGTTATTCCAACAGCGAATATCTGACCTCTGCAGCATACCAGGAAAAGCTATAGAACTTGACAGGGTTCAAGAGCAGGTTGGCGAAGGTAAGCATTTAATTATTACAGGTCGTTCCACTTTGCCTTCTTAGCACCTGCCACTCATCTTTATATATGAAAATAGTTCCTAATTGTAGAAAAAAACTATGACATTTTCCAGACTTACTTTAAATCAAATGAGGATAAGTTAAATTTAAAATTTTCACTCAATTAAATAAATAGCGTTTGCCTTATCAGACCTGAACGTTTCAATGTATTCTTCATTCTTCTTTACTTTTGGTCCTTGGCAGTATTTGCTGTTATAAGCTGTCCCGTACTTTGTAAAACAATTATTCATGCAATCATTCATGATCATGAAAATCTGATCTTCTTTGCGGCAGTTGAATATGGTATGGTATTTTCTATGCTTACTTCTATGATGAATGTTTAACTTTCGAAAGAGTAAGACGATGTCGTTGCCAACTCTGGCTTATCTAGGCAAGATTCAAATCCATATCCTATTGATTGTCAGTCCAGCACTCTAACCATTATGCTATTGCAGCTCAGTAAACACTGAAAGGAGAGCTTTCAACAGCATTGTAGCAGCATATTATAACTTTTTTAAAACTAGAACCTTACTTGAATGGTAGCTGTTCTTTCGATTTGATCTCCACTCCGATGTTGTGGTTGGAAGCAGGACATTACCCCCGGTTGTGGTTTAGTTCAATTTTAAACATGACTTCATAATGATCAAAATTACCAACATAGTAGAACAAAAACTAAAAGGCGAATCAATTTCTGATCACAGCACCAAATACGCTTCCAAGTTCTCCCTTTGTAAAGCCTTGCTAACTTGTGGAATTGAGTTGAAAACCCAATAAATTATTTGGAATATCCTCGTTTCTTTCCGGTGAGTTGGGTATATCGAGGTCTTTTCATTGCGCCAAGAAAGGACGAGGATATTCGATTACCAAATCCCAACAGTCTGGCGATAGACATTTAAATTTAAATCGACATGTGACTGATTCCTTTTCATAATATCAGGTATGCCGTTATCCATAATAAAAACAAACCTACTGAAGCCGATGTTGGACCGCAATATGGTGGATTGGGATCCACTTAACGAGAGGCTTTTACTACATGGTCTGCTGAAAGACTATTTTCTCGTCAAAGATGCACTGCAAGATTTGCCGGGAGGTAAGGAATGAAAACACACACACACACACACACACACACACATACACACGAGCGGGCACACACACACACATACACGCAATTGGAGCGGGGAGGTAGGACCCTTACATTACATATTGTATATATTTTAATTCGGCGAGAAAGGTGAGTAAATTTCTAGATCCCATAAGATATGCTAGCACGCCAGTCATTGATCTAAAATAATGTATTAAAAAGTTGAGACCCAGTTTTCTAATTTCCTATAACATCACTTTTGTTTGATCGTGAGACATTTGTTTTTATTGTTTTTAGCTCCTTCTGGAAGAAAGACAATAATGGAATAAAATAATAGGATGGCTTGAGTAAATTTATATATGACAATTTTCCATGCACTCTTCCTGTTTTCATGCCCACGAATATTACATTATCTTCTCTATCCATCCCTTTATTAGAAGCAGACACCGATGATGATAAGAAAGACAAATTACTGGACTTTATTAAAGAGAACATGGAGCTTTTAGGAATGAATTCAGAAGCCGTTGAGAGTCTGTACGAAGAAGATCACAACGTTCTTCAGCAGGAAATTCAGAAATTCTTTGAGGAAGCTGACTATGGTATGCTATATTTTCTTCTTATCTCTACAATAATTGTTTTGCTCTGGAATGTGAAATATCATTCTTTTTAAACTTTAGGACCAAAGCTGTTTTTATTTCTGGAAATGATTGATGTTTGATATCAGTCTGAGTATGTTATATCAATCCAATTCTGTTAACAAGACACATATATTACAACCCAAATATCATATATCATTGCTAGTATACTTATTTTGTTTTTTAAATTTCGTAATAACTGAAGATAGTATATAACCATATAGAGATTCAATGCAGATAAAACACTGGACTTCTAACAAAACAGAAGTGATATCCTGTAATAATACATACGTTCACCATCAAAAAATATTTATGATGATATTCCATTTATGAAAAGTGAAGCGATTCGGTTTTGTTTTAATGTCCACTTCATTCACGTATGAAAAGGAGAAAAGGGGCCAACGTTAATTAACTGTAAATGTGACATATGATAAGTGAAACATCAGAAAATATCTTATTCGTCTTTCTGTCAACATCATTTTCTTACTTCGATATCTCAGTTGTTACATTTTTTTACAGATGCAGTCGAATTTGATGAATGAGAACAGACCTGGGATGTGAGGTGTAGCTATTGAAACTACTGAACGGATTAGACAGTATGTTCTCAAGGCCCTGACAGGCAGTGCAACAAAATGATACGCTCACATCATTATGACAGACCTGTTTTCAAAATTGCACAAGATTATAACATTATGGAGACAACTCTTTATTGTACAAAGTGCTTCAGCAATATGATATATATATATATATATATATATATATATATATATATATATATATATATATATATATATATATATATATATAAGTTTAATTATATTGCAATTCTACTCTGTTACCAGTTCACTTCATGATTCTCAGAAAGCATACTATGAAATTTTAATTACGTCTATGTTGTCTATGCCGTTCTAAAGGCAGTTTTGTTTTCAAAAGCTGACCTAAATGGCAATGAATTTATCTTATTTTCCTTGTTTTTCGCTGGGAATCACCCTCAGAAGCCGCACGTGCACATTATAGGACCGAAAGGGTTAATAATCACAATCATTATTTTATCAAATACACACGTCTTGCACGGCAAAATAAATATACGCTTTTAAGAATATAATTGGCGATTGATTATGCGTAGGAATTACATTTGCTCTATGGACAATGTCCAGATAATGTTATTCTGCGACCACATGATTGGGAATACTTTAGAAAAACATTCATCAATATGGCAGTTTCGTTTTTTTTTTTTTTTGTTTTTTTTTTAGATTAACAGTGCAGACTTGATTATCACCACCAGGATATTAGGAATAAAAAATATTGAAGGAAGTACACTTACTGAAGTAAAGCAGCGTTTCCCAGACTTAGAAAATCCTCGTACCCCTTTTGGGACATCGGCCTTATCTGCGTACCCCAGCTCCCCAGTACCGTAGTGTTTTGTTTCTGTTTTTGTTTGTTTTTGTTGTTGTTGTTGTTGTTTGTTTGTTTGTTTGTTTGCCTGCTTGCTTAATGCGAATTTTAGTGATTTATTTTCTGTCACGTACCCCTTGAAATCCTTGCGCGTAGCACCAGTTGGTGGTACGTGTACGACACTTTGAGAAACACTTCAAGAAAGTATATAACTAGTATAAAGCAGTACAAGGGAGGTAACTCTGAAAGATTCGAAATAGTATTCTACAGTGTTAATGTTCGTAAACCAGGAACATATACCGACCTAACACTGATTTTACACAAGTATTACTAAGTCATTACAAGTGTCAAAGGAGGTAAAAATGAAAGATCACAAATCAAATTCGCAGTCGTATACAGGTTATTACTATCAGGGCCGACAAGGGGGGGGGGGGGGCGGGACCGGGGATATATCCCCGGGGCCCGGGGCCGTAAGGAGGCCTGGGCCGGACAACACTTTTTAATTTTATAATAGAAAAAGTTTGTTTGAACAAGAACTAGGAGAGGCCCTGGTGTTTCTTACCCCAGGGCCCGTGATCGCTCTCTGTGACCCTGATTATTATCCGAGTTCTCTTCTATTGCCTCAATCCCTGGAAGTAAAAAGAGGCACCAGTCTGATCACCCGGACAAATCAGGATGAGAAATTATTTATCACAATCCACTTCTAGATATAAGTCCATATTTATTCGATTCCGTTACAGTTCATAAACGCGTACAACGAGTAACAAAGACTAGAAGTTTTCTGAACTTATATATAAAAATGTACAACGAGTAACAAAGATAAGAGATTTTCTGCAGTAATAGCTATAACAATTTATTTCCATACATGAGTAAGTTATATTATTTTCATGTAAATGAAAAATATGAACTGCTTCTGTTCATTTTCGGTAATAATGGTTACCTAACTGGTATGAAGTAATTTGTTGCATGAATGTTAGAATGTATGTTAATGTGTAAATAATACCTAGAAATTTACCAATCCCAGTTTTGCATTATTCGATGGCCGTCGTGGGGGTATGTGTGTGTCTGTGTGTCTATGTGTGTGTATTTGTGTGTATATTACGATTCTATGGTCTTAAATTAAGTAACAGAAAAGAGAGAAAACCATGAAGTTTTGTAACATTCAACAGATAATATATTTCACTAGAACACAAAAGTGAAAATTTATATTATATATTAAAGAACATGGCAAACATCAGGTAAATATTTTTCCATTGTGGAATTCCAATGTTCTAGACTCAGATTAAGACAAATAGGTTTACTTCCATTGATAATGATCATAATATTTAATATATTCTCACAGAGAAATATTAGCTATGTATTATGTTGTTTACAAAATCAATGTCCCTTGTCAGGTACAGAGTGAACTTGATTTTAGACATGGTCAAGTAGAAAATACAAATGTATGTAAGATATAATCATTAATAAAAGCCAACTAATAATAGAAATTAAGTATACATAACAGTTATCATCAACCGAAACTCCGGCATAACTCTTCAGATTTTATGCAAATCTATATCCTTTCAACCAACCATCCATTGTTTTTTTCATCCAAATGTCTTTCTGACTGTCAGTGTGGCTGTCCCTCCGTCTTTCAAGTTGCGTGTCTATATTTTAGCAGGAAACGAAACGACAAACAGTATCTTTCTTTGATTTCCTGTTTAGACTCCTGTTAGTCTTTCTGGATTAGGCTACTAGTTCTTAAGCATTATATATATATATATATATATATATATATATATATATATATATATATATATATATATATATATATATAAATCCTAGTAAACGACCTCGGTACCAGTCGAATCATCTACATAGTTGCAGATTCTATCAACGTCATCACTCTTTGATAGGCCTAGTTAATTGCCGAAGAGTGTACATAATTAATTACACAAACCTGTCCCCTTTATGCGATGAGGTATTGGATTCTGTTGGACATAGTTGTCACAAGTTTTAAAGTTGTCACAAGTATAGAATTCGTCCGAATACGTATTTAAAAATTGATTTTTCCTGGTTACAATCAGATTTTTTTCCCCCTCTTCACTCTTTAAATCGTTATCTGTTCTCGTTTGAAAAAGTAAGTTTGGTTAAATGGCAGTATTTTACTTTGTGTTTGGTTATATGGTACTGATTATTAAATTTTTATTCTTGTCAAGATATAAAGTTACAAAATTAAAAATATTGTAGCAAATACTGAATAATAACAAACATTCTTCTTCTTTTTACTCATTTATATATTTGTCTGTTTATTCTCAAATCCTAATGCATTATATATATATATATATATATATATATATATATATATATATATATATATATATATATATATATGTGTGTGTGTGTGTGTGTGTGTGTGTGTCAAATTTTGTACCTGATCAGTAGACCGTCCCATTAAGAATTATTTCTCCTCGAGAAAGTGGTGGTATTTATCCTAAAGAGACCTTGTTGGTGGCACGTTTCTAGTAAATTACAAGTAAAAGTGTTATCGCCCAGAAATTTGTATAAAAGCGTATTTGCACTGATTTTAAGATTACTTGTTGCACTTTTAAAGTAAAAAGTGTACTCTTGCTATGTAATATAAATTATTAAATTTAAGTTCGTTGAAATGTATTGTGGCCTCCTTAAGAACTGTTGCAATCTTCCATTTTGAATTATATAGCATTTACATAATCTTTCTCTCTTTAAAATTTAGGACAATAACTAATTTTACTATTATAAGAACCATACGTTATGTAAAACTGTTTTGCTCAGTTCCTTGGCTTGTTCAATGTTACTATACTTTTGATGAGTCCGTCTAAACGGAAGCTCGACATCACTTTGGTGTTAGTGTGCAAGTCCATGCACATTGAGGTCCACACTCTAGATACACCTCAATCAGTATATATATATATGGGGGTAGGGGTCAATATGTCATTGGATGTTTTGGTTCAAATATAGCTTTTCGCACTAGTGTCTCGCGTTCTTTCTTGGGTTTTATTCTCCTTCAGTGTTGATGCGGCTTAGGCTTTATACACGTAAGACAATATTGTAGGAGAACCGGTTTGTTGGGGATGGCAATGACAATATAGTAATCGCCAACAATAGATAGTATATTCTGTTTGTTTTTTTTGTTTTTGATTTTTTTGTTGTTTTTTTCTTCTAATACTGCCAACACATTCTTGACTACTTACACCCTGCTAGGTTTAAAAAATCCTTGACCTTTGTTTTGAATGATATACCTCTTACAGAATTTAAGATTTTTACCTTTGACCTTTATAGCCTATAGTAATTCATATTTATTTAGAAGACTTTATCTTCCTACGTTTAAAAAAACCCACGTCTTTATATTAACATTTGTAGGGCTTAAATTTCTAATCGGAAGCATGTAACCAGTATTGTGCTGACATGCCGCTAAGGCACATATACATGCAAGCAGCCTTCCGGTGATTGCAGTTAGCTGGATCTTTCAGTATGCAAGTAAAATGCAAAATTTCACGAGGAGAAGAGAATAATCCTAACTAAAAAATTTTACTTGTTGTTCTTGTACACCCTAGTTGACTTTCATCACGGGGTAGTACTAATTTGAATTTTTGCATTCAACCGAACCAGTAGGCACTGTATCCAATTGACCAATCAACTATAATCGCTATGTCACATTCAACCTAAATTTGCTGTAATGGACCCATGATCTCATGGCATGTAACTGTTACCGTCTGGGTCGGATGTTAAAATCGTTACCCTGTGACTGTTGCTTTATTCTGCTTCGCAAAGCAACCGTGTATGACGTTAAATGGCGTACGCACACGAAACGTATAAAGCGCATATAGATTGATATCCATCGTTCTTCTACTCGTAACTAATTTGATTTTGCTGAGCATCACGGATTAGATTTTGGTTTTGGATCTAGATCTGAGGTGTCACAACTGTTTATTTCATCTCTCTATTTAGCTTTATGGAGGGTTGGGGTGGTGGTGGGTGGGTGAACGATTTAATTGAAACTGGTTGAAATACAAGATCTAATGTTATGATAGGCAAGAACTTGTAAAATTCAGTTCTGGCTACTTTACTTTACTCAAATAAAATCATAGTGTAAATTCCGAGTTTCGACCCAACGTCTGATTCTTCTATTTGTATATTAATTCGTAGTCCCGTATTTTCGATATCAAAGAAATTCATTAGTGTATAGATTCCGCCATGATGTTAAAGTAAATTATATAATCCGTCGTGGGAACCGAATGGGAGCGCATTCTGCCTTTCTGCCAAACCTTTAAATGTGCTGAGAAATTCCCAGCTGCAGACGACCCATATTATGGCCCCAGTATTATTTAAACTTTATGGCAGATTTGAGGATATAAATAATTAAAATCGTCCAAACAAAAAACCCACATCAGCGTGTTCTTAGTCAGGCAATTTAATTTAACAGTAATGTAAACATCACTATCATACAACGATTATAAATCTTCAGCTGGCAAAGACGAATTTAATCTAACCTTTCACTCTTGTAATAATCAATTATCCCTCTTTATAGCTTGTAGCAAGATGAAACAAATTATATCACTTTGTAAGCTCTTTACAAGATTGGTTTGTTGTACTTTCTATTTATATTTTCAGGCGAAAGTATAATAATAAATAAAGTGTACTTTAACTCTTTCTTATTAGTCCTAGTGAATGTGGTGGGTAGGAGAGGATACTTCAGTCATTGATTAAATATGCAGGGAAGAAAGTAATATCACTGTGTCACTTCGTTGGTACGCATTGAAGTTATTCTCAGTTAATTTTGAGGCAGTGGTTTCATCGTGCTAAATTATACCCGAAGATTTCCTCCTGCACACCCATAGCCGATCTATGTTCATTATCGTTTCAAGGAGTAGCCATCACAAAAAGTAATGATATGCATGAGAAGTACAGAAGCTCGATATACATGAGTGTATGCGAATCGAGTCCAGTCAAGTACTTTTGTCGTTTCCTTTTTATGCATTGAGCATTTTGCGTGCGTATAACATAAAATAAGTTAGCAGTCTGAGTAGAAATAAATTATATCCTTTCACTTATTTGGCTATTGAGATTTACTAGCAAATATAAACGTGTGAATCACTAAACAAGTATTAGTGAATCCAAGAATGAACAGGGTTTTAAAAATCATCTATTTCATTTTTGTGTATTCTTCAAGGGAACGACGAAGTGTTAGCGCTTAAAAAAAAATCCCTTCTGGTGATTTTCATTCGCCCTACGAATTGGTTTAGCTTTGCTCTCTACGAATTCCAACAGGATACGAAGGTCAATATTCGCGTATTATTTTGTTGTCTGTAGCACTGTCTTGGTCCGCAATGAGTTGTGTTGTGATACTGCAAGGTTTGTTGCTTTTGCTTTCGTAACATGATGGATTATATATTGATGATAGGCAGACACAATTTCCATCTGGATAATCCCATTTACGATGGAATTTATGGTATTTATGTAACTTACTTTCGAAAATAAAGGTCTGATTTACTTATTTGTTTATTTATTTTAGGTAACATGCAACTTGTGGTATGTCGTATCGAAAATCACTGGCAGCGAATGTCGGGCAAAGTGCCTCCCATACAGTAGCTTCGTGGTATTTGAGAGAGTAAATTATTCCCTCATATGGGATAGTGTGAATACATGATTTATGATAATTAGGGCGCCGCCACTAAAGTTAAACTGTATTTTGGAAACAAAGTGAACATACGAAAAAATTGTTAAAATATGACTTATTTATTCGCTGAAAAGGTATATATTAAACCATTACAAAAAAGTGGCATGTGTCCTTATTCAGTGTTATTTTAACTACGCATTTTCTTTCTGATACACAATTCAATCACAAAAACTTAAATACAGATTTCCAAGCAATCAAAAAGAATATTAACATATTTTTCTGAGTTTAACGTCAATATTGGCACTGATCAGTCTTTGCAAATCCAGTAGCTGAGAGTTGAATTTATAGTACAGCATGTTTATGGAATTGGTAATGGTAAGGGGTCCTTCATATATGTCTCCAAGCTGTAATTTTTTTAGAAACAGTCCCTCGTATTTTACCTGTTTTAACAGTGAGACACATAACTTCATGATTCCAGTTGTAAAAACATTTTGTCCTAAGTCCTTTAAATATATTGTGTGTAAATTCTGGTCCTAAGACCTTCACATATATTGCGTGTAAACTCTGATCCTAAGTCCTTCACATATACTGCGTGTAAACTCTGGTCCTAAGTCCTTCACGTATACTGCTTGTAAATTCTGACCATACGTCCTTCACATATACTGCATATAAACTCTGGTCGTAAGTGCTTCATAAATACTGCGTGTAAGATCCGGTCCTAAGTCCTTCGCATATATTGCGTGTAAACATTGGAATGGTTTACCTATTGATCTAAAGTTTATTCCCAGTATCAAACGTTTAAAATAAGATTTGTTAAAAGAAGCATTAAATATTTTTTCAGGATGTATGACTGTTACCAACAAAAACAGGTTTATATACTACCGAAAGCATACTCCATTATTCTTTCTGACAATCATATTTCATATTCCATATTCTGAATTTGAACTTAATTGTCATATTTATATATGTGACACCTCTTGTCTTTAGCAGTGTGCTGTTGTACTGTTTATGATCAGTGTTGTTATATTTTAATGTCGTCATTAATGTCTTCCTCGTATATAACATCTATGTTTTATTTTAACTTTATGCCTCTAGTCTGGGGAATTTTATTTTAATTAATGCCATCGTGGGACAGAGCCTCCTCCTTACCCCGCACCCTCTCCTGAAGAGGAAGAAGAAGGATGAAACTTGAGTTTATGTAGGTGGTTAAGAGCTTTCATTGGTTAGATTCGAGGACGATTCATTATAGTTATGCTGTTTCTGGATTTAAAACAACGACTCATTTCTGATAAAAAGAATTGGTGTCAGTTGTTTTTCGTAGCCATGGTCCATGTTACTGTTCCAAGAAGTTCATAGATGATAATTATGATCATCATTAATGTCATATTACGCATGTGATAGAAATATGTCATTCTCGAACCTGTTGAACATTTCACATGCCATAAAGATGTAATCTACAAATTGTAATGCTTAACGATAAAATCAGGAAATACAATCATGTTTTACTCATAAATCGTCAAAGCTTAATGAATGGTATAGAAACTAAAAATAATTATCGGTATTTCCTCTAAACCATTAGGCCCCTTACATCAAACTTGAATGAATGATTTTCAAGAAGCATTATACTTTTTTTATATTCGTGCTGGCTCGTCCTCAAGCGGCACCAAAGTTCAAATACTTTCCCAGATTCGTGCAGCGTTTATTCAACTCCTGGATCAGAACATCTTTGGCGAGGAAGCACCTTCTCGCCCGCTTCAAACAAGATTCTGAAAAGGTATTACTCTACTATCAAAAGACAGTTTCTGGAGTTCGCGTCTTAATTGTCATTGACTGTGCATTTGAAAAATGCCACTTGAGAGATTTCACAAGTAGTTCATTTCAATTTTGTAACTAGTGAACTGCCGAAGGGATATTATTTATCAAGGCTGATGCTCCTTTCTACAAGAAGCCTATTTGTAAGAAGTGTCATAAACACTATAACGTAAAATCGCAGTTTGATTAGAAATGTTTTTACAACTGTGCACACGAGTAGGAATTTTCTCATAGGAATTTTCTGTCAGGTAACTATGTAATAATTTCTCAAACGTATATTTATAACCGAGTGTCATAGCTCAGTGCTAGAATGTTGGATTCTCATACTGAAGGACTGGGGTTCGGTTCCTATAGACCATTCTTAATGAGATCCTCATGAATATTAATGTCTCGCGAAAACGAGTCTAAGCTAGGCAGATCGCGACTATACTGCATATAATATATTATGTAGATTCCTTTTGCGAGAGAATATATAATATTGATCGCGGCTGTAATGGATATAATGTATTTTATAGAGATTGTTTCCTTTTGCGTAAGAATATTTTATGTTATAGAATTACCACTGTATATATTATAATGACGAAAACTTACTTGATATGTCCATTCTCTTAAACGTAAGTTGATTTACGTCCTATCTTGAGTGTCCTTGTTCTCTACAGCACACAAAACACAAGTTAACGATAGAGAAAAGAAACTATTTAAAGCATGAATTTTGTTTCTGATTAGGTATAGTTTAAATGTACAGCTATAATCAATCAATACTGTAGTCAAAAACACGCGGTCAGAATAAAACATTTACAAAATATGCATAGTGACACAAACTGCCCAGCAGCAGAGAGGGTGAACCCTACAACTTTGTAGAGACCTTATTTTTGAAAATTAAGGGTTCCCTGAAGAAAAAGAAGTTTTTGCTTTAATAATGAAAACTTCTTTAATTGACCAGATTTTTTCACAATCTGGTCACATACGTATGTCCTTCACCCTCTCTGCTGCTATAAATTAAATAGCCATTATAAATATTATCAATAATGAGTATCGGAGAACCACACTCAGCTAAATTAGCTCGAGAGCGACTAGAGGCAATTAAAAAATATCTACCCGTTCGTGATTCTGTTAAGCAACAACTACAATCGCGTCAGGAATCTCAGGTGGAATTTACAGAGGGTACAGAAAAATTATTTAAACCGATTGTCGAACCAACAAAGAAAATTGTTACAGCAACTGAGGCAACACAACGAGCTCTTGAAACATTACCTGCTGATATTGCTGGTCGTATTCAAGCTGCTCAACCACCACCACAACCACCAAGAACCAGAACTAATATAATAGATAAATTTACATCTGAAGGTATTGCTGCTATCAGGAATCCAATCAAATTATTTGATATTGCCGCGCATGGATATTATGAAAGAAAAAAATATGTAAAACCAGAATATATTAAATCATTAAGCTCTGCCAATTGGATCAGAGATGTATATCGTGTCGCTACTGGTATTCCAGAAATCAGATCTAATGAAGATATTATGAATTTTAACAGATTTGATGATGATATACATAAATACATAGAAGAGATTGAACAAAGTAAACGATTATCACAACCACCACCACAATTTGAATTACCATCACAACAATCTGAAACACCATCACCACAACGAGCACAACGACTACAACAAGAGCTACAACAACTAGAACAAGAACGACGAGAAAAAATGCAACGACTAAAACAACAAAAACGACTAGAACAAAAAACACCAGAACAACGAGAACAAGAACTAAAACGACTAGAACAAGAACGACTAGAACAAGAAATAAAAAAAATAGAACGAGAACGATTAAAACTAGAACTAGAACAACGAAAACTAAAACAAGGACAAAAAAATAAACAACAATATGATCAAGATGTATTAAAACTAGAACTAGAACGATTAAAACGAGAACAAAAACAAACACCAGAACAACAAAAAATACTAGAACAACAAAAACTAGAAAAAAAATAAAAAAACTAGAACAAGAAAAACAAACACCAGAAATAAAAAAACTAGAACAAGAAATAAAAAAACTAGAACAAGAACAAAAAATACTAGAACAAAAACAACGAAAACTAAAACGAGAACAAGAAGAACAAGAAGAAGAAGAATTTCAAGAAGAAGAAGAATTTCAAGACGCTCCCGGAGCAACTGGAAGTGGTTTAGGAAGTGGTTTTATTACTTGTCCCAATAATGTCCTTGCTGATGTCGATCGATTAGAAATCCTCATCGGAGGAAAACGAGCTGGTAATAATTCCCCAGAAATCATTAATGAAATAGCTGATATTTGCAAACGATTATTTAGTGGCGGTATCATGGATATTAATGTATATCGATCTCTCATTAATGAAATCAGTGACGATTATTATAGTGATTAGATACAATTAGTGATAAAATCACTTAATAATAAAATGATCATACACAATACTCGTAGACCTACCATGGTCAGGGTAATAAACTCTCGATTACCTGTATACAAAACGACCTACGGAGATGGATTAGGTGATGTTGTTCAGGGTTTGTTTAGAAGGATAGCTCCAAAAGCAATACCGATTGCAAAGCAACTAGGAATGAAAGCTATTGATGTTGTTCGTGAAAAAAGTATAGGCGCTGTTGGTAATCTCGCTAGCAAAGCGTTTTCAGCGATTAAAGATAGATTATCACGATTAATACGCAGACCGACCCGACCTGTGAAATTACCTAGCACTGAAGTGATGCCCGCAAGCGTAAGTAAAATAATAAATCAAGCAGCTAATCAAAAACTAGCGGAGTTAGCTGATATCCCGATATCGGAAAAGGAAAAAAATATAACCGCTAGTCTGATAGCAGGAAGTGGTCTCACTTCCCGAAGTGGTCTTCGAGTTAGACGAAGACGATAATAATAAAGATGTTTAAGCGCATATCCGATCCCGCGTTTGACATGGATGCACCAGTTCTCAAAGATGAGTCTGTGCGCGATTATCAGTATTATTCTTACGACGCACGAATTCCAGATCAGCGTGGACGAATCGAATTACAGGTTCAAGATACAAGTAGATATTTCTTACCCGCTGAAGCATTTATTGAAGTCGAAGGTAGACTTTTTAAAACAGATAACACAGATTATGGAATTGGTGATCGATTTGGTTTTGTGAATAACGGTATTATGGCTTTGTTTGATAGCGCTACGTACATGATTGATGGAAAAATATTGAATCAATCCAGAAAGATGTTGATGTTGCCACGACAATACTAGGCCTTGCAAGATACAGCGACGATTATTCAAGATCGGCTGGTCCATCAATGATGTTTGCAAAGGACACAACTGATCAACCCGAACAGAGGAATGTAACAATGAATGCAGCTGGAACTGAAGTTGCATCAATGAATGAAAACTTCAGCTTGGGATTTGCATCTCGTAGAGCAATGCTTGGTGATGATGAAAGGTTTTCTTGTGCAATTCCACTGTCACACATATTTGGATTCTGCAGAAATGTTAGAAAGGTTATTTTTGGAGCCAAACACACAGTTGTACTTGTGCGAAAAGGCGATGATAATGATGCAATGTGGCACGCTGTGGGAGCTGATGATGCTGCAACCAGGGCACTTCATGGTAAAGTAGTACTAACAAAACTTTCACTGTGGATGCCAGTGATGACTCCGTCAATATCCGAAGATGACCGGTTGTTATCTTTCATGAGTCAAGGCGGTAAATCGACGTTGTCATGGTTAACAATGACCACAGATGCTGTTCAGAGTGCAATTGATGGTTTATTTACGTGGCAGATAGCTTCTCAGCAAGGTGTTTCTGCACCAAGACATATATTTATTGCGTTTCAAAATATTGCACGAATAAACTCGCAAATACATAGTCACATGATATTTGACCAACTCGGTGTTTCTGAGGTTTCATTAAGGATAAATGGACATCAGGAACCATCCGAGGATATATTACTGAATTTTGCAAATAATCATGTAGCACGTGCATATCATCGATTAATGACATTCATGGGTCGTGATCAAAATATTGATACTGGTTTACAAATATCGCAGCGTGATTTTACAACGCTGTATCCGATTTATTACTTTTCGTTAGAACATTTAGATTTAACCAGACAATCTGTTGTAGATATTCATTTTCGAGCTCGTGTGACTCGAGGAGCTATTGTCAATTACAGAGCAATTGCAGTTATACTCAGCGATAAATCGATGTTACTCGAAGGTGTTGGTGGACGAATGAGAGTTATTGATGCTCCAGTAGGAAATATGTAAAATATTTTCTAAACATGTAATTAGATCATCTGATTTAAAATCAGGATAATATTAATAATGTCATATCATCACGTTAGTGTGAGTCTGACTCCTGGTCAGATTAAAAGGCTGCAATCAGCATCAAAAAATAATTGTGGAATAAAAATATCGCTAAAACGAGAACAAATGACCGGTGCAGATAAACTATCGTTGACCGAACGTCAGTTTAAAAACTTCAACGACGCTAAAAAATCAAATAAAGGCGTTAAACTTAATCTTTCTGCGGGCACCATCAAAGATATTGCTAAAACGGGTGGTATATTTCCGCTTCTCGCAGCAATACCAGCATTAATAGCCGCTGCAGCACCAGCTGTTGCAAAAGCAGCTGCGTTAGGCGCTGTTGGAACAGCTGCTGGAATGGCGTTAAAGAAAGCAACAGGAAAGGGAATCAAAAAAAAAGGAAAAGGTCTAAGATTACCAGGGACTCCACACTGGTACGGAAAGGGTCTAAGATTACCAGGGACAGTTTACTAATAACACCCATGTCCAATTTTGATTTACTTAATGCTGCTAAGCAATTAAAAATAAAAAATTTCAGAGGTGTTTTATGCGCGATCAATTACCTACCGTTGCAATGCAACATGAAACCGGTATTATTAATCTCGATAAAAATTCTGGCCCAGGCACGCACTGGGTCGCATATGCAATTGATCCACGTGGAATTATTTATTTTGATTCGTATGGATTAGCACCACCGAAAGAATTTCTTCATTATGTCAGTAATAATACTACTCCAATCTGGTATTCAACGCTACCGACACAAAAAATAACTGATCCTCCAATATGCGGTCGTGAAACCCTCGCTATGCTTGATGCTGTATCAAAATCAACAGCACCGCCTCATAAAGTCGTACACGCTTTCACTACGCTACGTCATAGCACTTAAACTGATATCAGTAAATATAATGGTAGATATTTACGGAAGATCCTCAGGTAGAGCTCAGAAGGTCGATTTATCTAAATATGCAACCATTGATCAGCTCAGAAATGAAATCGATGATTTATTAAATATAACGAGTGTGGATCAAAATGAAGTCGTCGTTTTTCAGGACAAACAAGGACGATTAAAAACGAGTAACATACAACTACCAGATGTACTTATACGAATTCCCACCGCGGTTGTTAATAATATCGTTACTTTCACTGATCAAGGTAAAATACAGGATTCCGGTAAGTCGGTTAACGATTATGTTAAGAAAACTGGTGATGTGTTTACCGGTGACATTATTATGTCAGGAAGAAAAATTACATATCTTGGAGATCCAATCGCAGATACAGACGCAGCAACAAAAAAATACGTCGATGATCAAGAATCCAAATATGTGTCAGTACGCAGTGGTATAATGCGTGCATTTCTCGACATGAATAATAATGGTATTAATAATCTCAGAACACCAGAAACAGATTTCGACGCCGCAACGAAGAAATACGTCGACGATAAGGAAATTCCAATAACGACTTCGTTAACGACAATTAATGATGGAATTGCTTCATTTAGAACTGAATATTTTAATCATGTACAAACATTTCTAAATTTTCGTAGAAATGTACACAGATCTATTAACGAATTTTTTGGAACTCCACCAACTGTTATTATTAATCTCGCTGACATTAACGCAAGACTCAACGATATCATTAGTGGTATTCCTAACATTATTCAAAAAACTAATCTCGTTAAAATTCCTCACAAGCAGATCATTAATATCGTGTACACAGTCGCATCAGGAAAAGCAACATGGACACCGGAAAATAACACTTTTAAACACACTGCAGAGGTTACTGGTGTATACAGATTATCTGTATTTAGTAGTGCAAAATTCAGTATATTTACCACATTTCCATGGCGTCATTCAACCGATGATTTTTCTGGAATTGTGTCTATAGTGTTAAATAAAGATACTGAAGAAACGTTTATGCTAATAGCGAATGATAAAAAGTTAACCGCAGCGACTTATTGGTGGTGTATTGAGTTCGTAGCTGAAACTCCCGAATTAGTTACTTAAATAAGTATAATGAATCAAGAATCATTTATCGACGTTCAACGTCACAGATACGCTCAAGTATGTGAGTGTCAAACTAAACTAAAAAATATCATCGGCGATTACACGATAAAGGTAAAAAAATATCGTCGTCGTATGGTCGTTATTGATATAATGGTATACTCGGTTTCTGCTGTTATTGCTGGAACTGGATTATTATTATCAACAATAACGATGACAGCGCCTGCAGTTGTAACGATTATAGTTTCAGCGGCAACAACATGCGCAGGTATTTTCAGTATTATCTCTAAAAAAATATCTACGTGTACGAATGATAAACTAAACGAGTACGTGATGAAATTGCACACAGCAACAGCCGCATACACTAAATTATGCTCGTATATTTCAGCGTATCTCGGTGATGGTAAAATATCCGATGAGGAGTTCGTAACGATAATGAAAACCTACGATGAAGCGTTCATAGTGGAACGTGATGCGTTCTCTAGTGACGGAAAGATGGAGAATTAAATAATAACGATAATAATAATGTCAGAATCGCGCGAACTATTACAGCAGATCATAGCTAATACAACGCCGTCAAAAACTACTATGATATCATTAAGTTCAACCAATCCTGAATTTAGCGTTAATTTTCCGACTGCAATTCCAGCAAAGGAAATAGCATTAGCGCAATTACGAGTTTATTATAGTTGGCCTAATATTAGATCAAAACCGTTTGGTGGACAACCATCAAATAATTCACTGGTATTCGCGAATAAGAATAAACCGGATGGAACACCTGATTGGCAGGTTGTTGGAATTTCAACGGGCAGTTATCAAATAGAACAGATTAATGATGAATTCCAACGCAGAATTAAATCTATCACAGGGAAAGAATCTAAAATAGCGATTACTGTTCACGAACCAACACTATCAGCGGCGATTGAAATAAATTCCCCTGATTACCTCGTAGATATTTATCAAAGTTCGATTAGATCCGTGTTAGGATGGCCTGATGTCGCACCTGTTTATAATGGAGTTTCAGAACCAAAACTAGAAGAATTTAAAACGAGTGAAGAAAAATTCATTAAAATTCCAGAATATCGAGAAAATTATCCATGGTATCGTATAGTATTTGGATCTGATTCAAAAGATGATGTATACTACTTTATCGATTTTGACGGTAAAAGAATTCCCAAGATGAATAGATCAGTATTTAATGTTATCGTTACACCAGAAGGGAGACATCGAGATATTGTTGATGTAGAATTTATTAAACTGTTTTTAGATACTCTCAAACCTGAATACGATAAAACGTTTAATGATTTAAGAAATTTACTTATTTCATTATCTCAACATTATGATGATAATGTAAAGCAGCAAATAATCGAGTCAATAAAACATTTAAACGGTATCTTATTCGATTTATATATCACCAATCGAAGTATTATAAATTCTGTGATTGAACTCGGTAAAAATCCCTTCGCAAGTCCAGAATTTAAACAAGTATTTCCTAATCATTACAAAATAACAGAAAAAGATTTACAAAAATTTGTTATACCTGATTTAAATAACGCTGAAATGAAGAAATCGTTAAGTGATCTTATTGAAGAATATTATCCGGGAATAATTGAATCGTGGAGAAAAATAGCCCCACCACCGGTTATATTAAAACACAATAACAACCCCTTTGGTGCCGGTAGACATATATCACCGGGCATTGTAAACATAACAACAACAATTGCAGTCAATCTGGTATGTGATGTTATTGAAGGTAGCTATCAGGTAGATCTTTCTAAATCTAACCACCGCAGTGGCACTGCGGAGCAAGGGTACATATTATTCAGTTTTAGCCCGATTGTTCCACCAGGCTGGCTAATTGTGGCAGAACCAATTAATCCCGTTTACCTGCGAGTTCATAATCCATTTCTGACAAGAATAAATTTCAAACTTACAGACCAGGCAGGAAACATTTTGGACACGAGGAACGAATCTCTTAATATAAACCTATATGTACGCTCATAGAACGTCTGATTATTTAATCAGGGCATAATCTGATGAGTAAATACATAATCAATTTTATATGATTAAAGCAATTGTATATATAATAAAGCGAGATAACTCGGCTATCTCTCTGCAGTAAATTGAACGATTATTTCCCTTACTACGTTACCTGTACAAACCCAGTTATATGTACGTGTATAGCGTATATTAGTCCGTCTGTCTGTTACCTTAACGAACTATAACTTTATGCGTGCAAAATTATTTTATTAATTCTGAAAAACTGAAGTACAATTCCACATTCTATTAGTAATACAAGTTCTGTGAGACAGCACAAATATTATATATATACTTAAATTTAACTATATTATTGATAAGAGAACGAAATGGTAAGACGGTTTTACGTAGATCGAAGCTCTACAGACTCTCGCGTGTTCGAGTCTCCAAAAATGCTAAAGATATTATCTTGCATTTGCGACTGATGCTTATTTAATTGGGGAACCCGGAGAATTTCCTCGATATCCACAACAGACAAAATACACTCTCCTATCATACACCCTTGAGGGGTGTACGTTTTACACTCCCGGGGTTTTGTATGGGGGGAGAGTGTACAAAATTTGTTGGACGTAGACAAGATTCCCCCGTCATCACCATTGTATATATTTCATGTTCATATATCATTAGGATAAGTTTATGTTTGTGCCGTCCAAAATCATAAACCATCTGTATATATTCATAACCATACAATCATTAGGATAAGTTTATGTTTGTGCAGTTCAAAATCAAAATCATAAAACCATATATCACAAACAAAACAGCTCCCTGACAAAACAAAAAAAAGAAAGTCATGGGAGCTAATATTTTTTTATATTAAATATATAAATATATATATAATGAACCAAGAAAACATCAATGATATTATTTCTGCTATTAAAAAATTAAAACATAATGAAATAAAAATATCTGATAATCTCGACCCTCAGAAAATTATGTGTGATTTTGAATTACTGCAACAGAAAAAATTTGATAATAAATATACATTATCTTCAAACTACAGATTTACAAAATTAATTTATCAAGCCATGCTTGAATCACTAGCCATGGTAAACGACGATCAGATAAAGCTATTTGCACCTCTTGCACGTTCTATCGAAAATATTAAATCTGAACTATCTCACGAGTACGAAAGAAAAAAGATTGTGGATAATCGTGTAATGCAATTAAGAAAGATTATGTTATCTGATTCCGTAAAAAATAATAATGACACTGAGAGCGATGAAGATGAACCCATGACAGGGTCAGTGACTGTAATTATGGCTAAACAAAACCCTTGGGAAAATTAACATTCTGCTTAGTATAATGCAACTTACACATATTGACAAGTATATTGTATCCCAATCATTATGTTTCAGTAGGTATCAAGTACAATATTACCCGTTGTGCAAAGTTTTTCGTTAGTGACAACGTCACTACTTTGATAAATTCTGAGGGTGAAAACCCCAGGGGGGTTAACGGGAATTAACATTACACTTTTGATTTATCGATCAAAAATCATTTTTTTCTGGTTTTTTCTAGTTCTTTTGTTTGTATTATATAGATTTCTGTTAGCGAATTACGACAAAAATACATAAAAAATCAGTTTTTCATCGATAAATCAAAAACGTAATGCTAATTCCCGTTAACCCCCCTGGGGTTTTCACCCTCAGAATTTATCAAACTCTGACTGATTTTCATTGATTTTTGGTCATTTTTCACATAAAAAATGAGATTTTCGAACAAAAAACGCGGTTTTCGGGACAAAATTAATGAAATAAATATTTATAAAAATTATTTTTATTTGCAGTACTTGAGATCCAAATTCACTGAAATGTTTTTATAATAAAAAGTATGGACAATCAGGACAGCTGTAATTATGGCTAAACAAAACCCTTGGGAAAATTAACAGAGTCGAACTATTTGTTTTTGTAAGAAGACAGAATTAGATATATTCAAATACTATCCACTGATCGTATTTGAATGAATATGCAGATCTAGTAATATTATCTGCAACGAATTTTACTGAAGGTGATACTATGTCAAAATATTTGGCAGCAGAATTAATTGACTTGAACATAATTTCTTCCCCAGTCTCTGTATTCACTGATTTAATAGATCTTCTTGCAAACTTTTTACATTTTCCAGTATTTCCCCGTGCAGCATTCTGACTTTGTGTAATAGCCTGTAAGTTAGATAACCGATTATTCTGGGGGTCTCCATCAATGTGGTCAACTACAAATCCATCTTTAATGACCCCAAAATGACATTCAAATATGAATTTATGTGAGTAATAATTTTTATTTCCTTTGGTATTGAATCTAAAATAACCAGTATTGGTAACACTACCTACTGGTTTTTTCAATCTGCAGTTTCTAATCACGCCATCACGAGATGCTTCATAATTGGTAAGGATTGGATGTGACACAAACTCATTTTGTTTCATTTATATATAATACTATTTGTTTAAATCATTATTTTTTTTGAAAATCTAGCTAAATAATCTTCTTCGATTTTTATAGGAGAGTCAGCGTTATTTTTTTTTGTCATAATATCGTTTTAATTCTCTGTACTTTTTACCACCGCATTGCGCGCACAGTTGAGTTTTTCCTCTTCCTCGCACTCCAGCACTACACACAATACACGGTTTTGGTCCTAGACTTCCATTTCTGACACAATGCATATGATAACTACAATATTCATTCACGCATGATTTATTACAAGTAGAAGTATATCCAATTTTGAGCCAAGCACATTTGTTTTGTGTTTCAATCATATACAAAAGATTAATGTTCAATTAAATATATACTTGCCTTAATTATAATATGGAGGAATTATCCGTTATTGAACCTTTCCCTACTAGATTTGACCTTGATAGATTATCAGAATATAAACTTAGTACTTCGATGCAGGATCTGGCATTAACGGTAATCGAACGCATTCATGAAGCAAAAAGGGAATTTCGTGACGATGGTGCAGTTCATGCATGGTCAACATTCAGAGTTGGAAATGTTATTAATATGATGAATGACAAACGAGGAAAAGTAATTATTAATCACCTTGATAATCAAAAAAATTTTATTTTAATAAAATTTATTGTAAATACAGAAGAAGATATTTGGATTATTCGTGATAAGCGTGATCCAGTCCGTGTGCAGCCCGGGGGTAATATTGTTCTTTTAAGTAATAAATCTAAGCCTGGAATACTTACTGGCATTGATAAACCCTATTATATACAGAGTTATCCAGCAACTGCAGTTGTTTATGGAATATTTCCGCTGAATGATAAACCTAATATTACAGATCTGAAACCTATGAAAATATCGAGAATAAATTGCGTAGCTGAACGAGTTACAGAACATTTTACAAATGCGATACGTGGTAATGGTTTAACTGATTTAAGACATAAAAAAATAAACAAATGGGCAGAGTCCGTTAAAGATGCTGGTACATCTATTAAGGATGTCGCTGAGCTAGAAAAGTTATTAAGATTTCCAATAACAGTAAAAACGTTAACCGGAGAGATATTATACGAACCAAAATATATAAAAAACGGAAACCCTATAACAATCGTTGATCATAATGCACATGCATGGACTAATGCTGTAACGATATTTCCACGAGATAGAAAAGTTAAATTTTATAACGGTGATATATTTGATTTTATTAAAAATATCAGCAAAAGTTACCCTGTGTCTGTTTGGTTATTTCAGAGTTCGGAATATAATCATTACGATCAGTTTGTACGGCCTAACGGTGATATTTATCGTACAGAATCTCTCCATGAAGAAATGGAACATCTTGCATTGAAATATACCTCTGATGATGTCATAGTTGGACAATTACTGAATAACTGCTTTAAAGTACCATCGGTTGCTGCCCATTTCGCTCAGGAGAAAAATTCATGGAAAACGACACGATCGGAATTCCTTGAAGATGTCAAGAAAAGCTGTATAGAATATGGTCACGGTGGGTTATGGAACACCAAATACAACCATAGTGATGTTATCTCGGTTGATATGGTAGCGTGTTATCCTGGGAGTTTTCTTGGATATGGAGTATGCTCTAAGTACTTTAAGAGATTCGGACATCCTACACATGACATGACCAGGGTTGCGATAAACGGATATTTACCAGATTTTGACTTAACCGGATTTGCTCATGTAGAATTATTCGAATTTGCAGAAAATCTCCATCCGATTACTTATGCTTGGTATGGAAGACATTTTTCAGAGCGATGTTGGGTTCCGATAGTACTATTGCGATATATGCTTGATGCTGGATTTTTAATATCGTTGAGAGTAACTGAAGCGATTATATCGTATAGTTCACAGAAGCAAGTTTGGTTACCAGAACCGAACAGATTTAATATCGATGATACCAGAAAAGAATTCCCTGATATTGATGAAGATCATATTATTAAAATAAATAAATGCAGGAATGAATACGATGAGAAATTTACAAAAGATCTCGGCAGAAAGATAATCGGTAAATTTACTCAAGGTGGTTCATACGATTATAAACGAGCGTGTACAAGATTGATTATGGACGATGCTGAACTAGATTTTATAATCGCTGATACAACTGAGAAAAAATACGTTTATAAACAGATGTAATGCTTATTTATCAGATGGAACAAAACTAGGTACCATTGTGAGTTACCTTGATGGCGACTCACCACAATTTACTCATTTAAGATCTTCGATGTTAGCTTATGTTTCGATAAACCTACTATCGATGATAAATAAATTTCCCCGTTACGCCGTCAGAGTCGCTACGAATTCATTTTATGTACATAAAAAATATAAAGATTTATTAAAACTCGGTAATGGTGAATGGGGGACATGGAGAATAAAACAAGAAAATATATTTAGTTATTCTGAATCTGCCGATGTTGAAATTGTGGAGACATATTACAGAAATAATAATCAAACATCAAAAGTCATCTGCACCATCTGTGTACGATCCTGTATCTAGACATAAGACTGTTTATCTTAATGGGTGTGGAGGGTCAGGTAAAACAACTCGTGTAATTAATTTATTTATAAATAATACATCAGATATAATTGTTTTGACACCTACACATAAACTTGATAGAGAAATAAAGCAACGAGGAGTAAAATCGTGTACATA
>JAECUM010023876.1:0-66760 GCA_016617855.1 Megalonaias nervosa | reverse complement strand
TGTGTGTGTGTATGTATGCAGAGAGAGAGAGAGAGAGAGAGAGAGAGAATTTTGAGACGATCTAAAGAAATGGACCTATGAATACGATGTAATTCTATTCCAAGGTTTGAAGAGCCTGAAACAGAGAGTGGGTGTTAAAACAGGAATGCCTTTGTTTGACAGTTTTGGTCTTACAGTGCAAACAGAAAGTGGGTGTTAAAGCAGGAATGCCTTTGTTTGACAGTTTTGGTCTTACAGTGCAAACAGTTGTAGCAAAGGTGAAATTAAAACCCAATTAAAACTGTATTCTTAGTATTGCAATGAATATCATATAAGTTCGGAAGGTTTTAGATTACGCAAAGGATTGCATAATCATCACAGTTACCTTTCTTTCATATAATATTATGGTTTGTAGTTGGAAAGTACTGGGGATATTCATGTACATTAATGTATTCGAATAAAATAGAGCGAAGTGATTATATTTTGATATAAATAAGTTAAGAACTAAGACCTAGCCATTTCCTTCAAAAAGTTATTCTCTCTCTCTCTCTCTCTCTCTCTCTCTCTCTCTCTCTCTCTCTCTCTCTCTCTCACACACACACACATACACACACACACACAGAGTTACCGCATGGTTTTGATCACTTTATATTACACATTAATTATCCAAAATGATAACATTGTCACTTTATATTACGCACTAACGTGTAGTATGGAAAATTATAACATCATGACTTTTAATTCTATGCTAGTTTTGAGCGCTTGTTCATCAGCATCTTGTGGTGTATTTCCCTGAGCAATAGTACAATATACTAGCATGATGTGTTATTAACTTATATCTCATTGCATAACTTGGGTCACGTTATCTCTTCAAGAAGTTGCACAGTATGCAGTAAATGTGATAATTTATTTCCATATGTATTGTCACATATGTTTAACCTTGTGTTTTATATTAAGAACGAAAAAAATCATTTTCTCATTTTCAGAAGTATGTTTATCCAGTTATATATAACAAAAATGCAGACATTTTTCTATCGATGTTACTTGGACAACTGTCTCCATATCTACGAGATGAACATATAAAGGGTTTCATCTAGACCCTTTTAGACTTTTGTATTAAATGATATGGTTTATATAACAGGACTATAAAATCATGCTTTGCATAACGGATCATAAACTGGTGTAACGCTTCACATGAATCGATCGATCGATCGATCGAGAGATATTTAAGATAAGTGTCATAGATACAAAGGTCATCCGTTCTTACCGTCAATAGTATTTCTACCACATTATCATTATTTGTTCCAAAGCATTATATATATTTATAGAGAGCGTTTAAGACATTCTATTCATTATGTGGATAACAGTTATATACGTACGTTCTTGACATTTTTAGCACTCCATCGTAGGTCGTAGCACACATTCTGGTCAGACAAATTTATACCCTTTGTACATTTCATGTGTTCAAGAAATTAAACAAATTAAATACTAATGACTTTTATTTCATAGGTCCATAGACAATAAAACCAGCAATTTCACACAAGACAAGCTACAAAAATCACAAAAATAATATTAATATAACAAGTTGCTCCAACGATGAATTATCGATGAATTACGACAGCAAGCAAAGTGAAACACTTTAAGATTTTTTTTGTTACTGCAAGATATTCTGCTTCTAAATGAGTACACTCTTCCGGCAAAAGTCTATTGACATTGTTGTTTACAAACATTCCCGACGCACTATGGCGCCTAACATAGCCCACTAAAAATCAAAATGCATTGTTGTAGCAACATTTAACCGCATCATGGTAGAAGTAACGATCATTTAACCGTGTCATTGTAGAACATGAACAATTCGTCTATAGAGAATCACAAAAAATTCATACAATATAATTTTAAAAAGTATACCTTTTATATCCTAACTTCACACATGGACACCTTTTTCAGATTCTGGTGTCTAAAACACATACATACAGTCTTTTTTAGCGTTGTTCTCAGTATCATTTCTAATGCAAAATGCTCCCGTGTTCTTAATAGCTTTCGTAATCAACCAGTATACGGGCTAAGTACAGACATATCATCATCAAAACTGAAGTTATTCATAAATAAACCGTCAATGTTACATCACGTAGAAGACCTATTAAAATCACGGTTATGGTCATCAATATATACATTAAACAGAAATGGGGATAGAACACCTCTTTGACGCACACTATTTCTCAAGCGGAAAGACATAATAGTTATCGGACCGAACTTAACACAGAATGCTTTCTGTCGTTCCAATTTAAAAAAAAAAAATAGCACCATACTATGGAACGTTGATGTCAATACGCCTTCTTAGTGACCAGGAAGCATACATAAACTGGACTACCGTTATCGGCATAGTAATTAATGACTAACTTCAAGGCAAACAGACACGATTAATAATGTCCTATAATGACAAAAACATCACATAAGTAAAAGTCAGTTAATAACCTAAACATTACACTACAGCAGGTCTGATAATAATCTCAAAATTACACAAGAATGTGCCCAATACTAAAATAAACATTATAGAGAAAATGTCCAATATTGACCAAAGTTTATACAGGAATATATTCCAAATTAAACCTAAAAATTATACAGGAATCTGCGCAATAATAGCCACAACATTTAAAATTATATATATATATATATATATATATATATATATATATATATATATATATATATATATATATATATATATTATATATATATATATATATATATTGTTCAGGGATTTACAAATCCACTTGCCCAACTCCTAGAACAAGTTGAAATTCGGTTCGGGCAAGCTCAGATTTGCAAGACACAAGCCCGCAGGGGCAAGTCCAAAAAATCGAGAAAGGAACGCAAGATAACAGGATATTTTATTGAATGTCGGTGTCTGGGTAAAATACAGTAACTCAGTATCAGCTAATTTATAGAAAATGGTCGTGTTCAGTTCCTAATGTTTTATGTTCTGATAGTTTTATACCCTGCGATCTCACCACAGTAAATATATCAACGCCTTTATTTAGCTCTTATATGCCGTGCATTCTTCTGTATACCGGGCGACAGTTTCTTGCATCTATTGTGTGTCATTTGCATCGTGTTATCAAAATCAAGGTCAGTCTCGCGTTTTCTCATGCAGAAGATGTGATAATAAGAATATTTACTATTTAAAGCAAGTTTTGACAAATAAGGATTAAATATTTATAATTTAACTTACCAATTACATTGCAATCATAAAATTTGTATGTTTCAGGGATTTTCCGACTTCCAGGTTCTAAGTTAGCCTTGGTCAATTTGCCAGATATTTTCGAAGACTGTTTTGATGTATGTCGCCTTTTTTTATTCCGAGTACAGTAGAACTTCGATTATCCGTCACCCTATTAACCGTCAGTCTCTGTTAACCGCCAGGGCATTGTACGTCAAAATATTAAAAACAGATATATGTAGATATTATGATTTTTTGATGACCCGGTCTATTGTATAATATTTTTAATGTACGTATTCTATTATCCGCCTATTCTCATATCCGTTATGGTCTCGGTCCCGCACCCTGACGGATAATCGAAGTTCTACTGTAGGTGTTAATTGCTAAAAGTACAATTCGTGTGATTTATTTGACAGGTGTCTGTTGGGAAATAAAAGGCACTCGGCTCTAGTAATTAACTACCTGGAGGATTTCGTTCAATGCGTGATTATGTTCAGAAAAAGTACTACCCCACAGGTGGCGTTTATACGTTGTTTACAAAATAATGACATGAGACTCGAAATATAATGCTTGGAAAACAATTAAATGGACAAAACTTAGTGCTCTCAAATCATCTTCAAACATCCCATTCTCAAATATTTGATAATTGTTGAGTAAATGGATAAACTAAGTGTTCGCAAATTCTTGACTTGTGAGTAAAATAAAATCACTACAAACAGTCTCTCTACAAACAGTCTCTCTCTCTCTCTCTCTCTCTCTCTCTCTCTCTCTCTCTCTCTCTCTCTCTCTCTCTCTCTCTCTCTCTCAAAATGTAGCTATTTGCAAACTCTGTATTACCTATCCTTTTTTCTGTCTCTATACGTGTACATGTCTGCTTTTCCTCTTCAGTTCTGTCTGGTGTATGTTTATAATTCTCTATAATTAATCCTATATAGCTTGATTTCTTTCATAGGAATCCGGAATGACTGTGTAGATAGATGAGAATTAATTACTCGGTCGTCATGCGAGTGTGCCTGCTACGCACGAGTGCATATAACATCGATTCAGTCGCATCATTATTTTGGTGATGCGTGCTTAGTCTTAATGGAGTATGGGCTGGTATGTGCAGGCAAGGCGATGGGTGACCATTTACCCACGGACATTGGGTTCGAATCTCCGTAGAGTACATAGTATTATATATGACTTTTTGTATGTTAGGACAAACCTGTTTTGTTCCAGAATATCATTTGATAGGAAAGATGTCGCTGCCAAAGATAGTACAAATTTATGCAAATGTACAAATAGTGTATGAACATTCTGACTACAATGCAAGGCTATCATAGTGATTGATTGGGAAGGGATTACATTGGGCCATTTGTTTAAAATAAATCAGTATTCATGACTATTTTGAAGACATTGTTGTGTCTTTGAAATGTCACTGTTAGCTAGTGAGAATACGTACTGCATTGAAGGACTTATATGGTTATAGATAGTTACACTCACATGCATAATACTGCCATTAAAGAATTATTATTTCGTGCGTACCATAGAGGCGGGTAACCGATGGTTGATTCCCAAGCAGTGTCAGTACACAATAATTACTCCGTCGTGAGATACGCTTTCGGATTAAAGTATTTCCCCGGGTAAAATGGACTTTTTACTTTCTCTGCACAATCATTACAGATTCCCATTTTAATGTGGTTGATCTGTAGCGGAATCTCAGATGCAAGTGCAAACTTTTCTTCCTGTTCCGGTCTTGGAGTTGTGACTCTAGGAGGAGTGGCAACGTTCCTTAAATTTCCCATCATACCTTTTCCAGTACTAGAAGCATTTGCTTTGGTCTTCGTTTTGGTAAACTTATGAGGTGTGAATGCCATGTTCAGTTTGTGGATGAAATCAACCCTTTCTGTTTCTGCCTCACCCAGGTCATCTAAATGTCTCATTGACTTTAGTTCTACCAAGTATCTGTCCACTTTGACCAATGTCTCACTACTTACATCATATCTGTACTTTTTCTCAGCCTTAAAGGCATCCCGTGCCTTCTTTTGAACAAATGAATCCGGCAGAACGCTCTCAATAAAGCGAATAATAGAATATTCGTTAAAGCTCAATTGTACTGATATATCGCCCGCGGTAAAAAGATGATCGCACGTGTTGGAGATAATGGCTATAAGTGCGTTCACCATAAGGACGGTGGTCACTATGATGAAGATTATGTAAATGATACAGGTAAATATTACATTCTCAGTCTTCAACAAATCAATTCCATCGTATCCGAAGATGCTCTGAAAAGAAACGAATAATGTCTTCCACCAGCTGCGAAAATCTTCGTTCAGATCTTGCGTATCCTGTAGCACAATAAACAAAGCGGTTGAGAATGCAATAAGCTCAATGAAGATGATGAAGGCAAAACGGAAGACATCTGTTGGTAGCACAGTCAGAATTAGGGAAGTGAAATTGCAAAAAAGACTCATGGCTCTGGCGAAAAAAAGAAATAAGAACCAACCGATAATGAGCGCAATGATGAGGAGATAGTCCTTATATGAAGGACCCCACATTGCAAAGAAATCTACAGCCAGGCAGATGGCAAAAAGAAGGATTGCTATCCGAAACACATCGTTTGCATATGAATTTGAAAAGTTCTTTCTGTGAAAATGTAGCCTGCCTTTGTAAAGACGGATCACCTCTTGCAACAAATAAACCAAGGCAAAGACCAACGTGATAAAGCTGTAGGACGTAACAAAGGAATAGCCATTGATGGTGTCGGTATCGACGGTATCCTGGGTGAGGGGGAAGCTATATGATTTGGCGATGTTATTGGAGGTTTGTTGCACCTGGGCACGATTGGTTGCATACCACGTGAGGAAAACCATGAACAGAGTATGGATTAACCATAGTGGGTATACAAGTTTTCGGTAGAACTTCCACTTCGCCATGATCAATCGCTGTATAACCTGCATTTCTACGAAGCGGAATGCGGTGCTTGTTTTCATAGTAAACAGGCAGTCTAGATGAGTTTCCTCACCTGCTACATGACAGTTGTTTAATTTCAGTGTACACTTCTGTCCAGACTTGTTCAAAAATAGACTGCCATCGAGGTCCGTGACGTCATAAACCTTCATGTCAAACAGTCCACTGTTGTAGTCTGCGTACAGGTAGGCCTGAATAATAATAATAATAATAATAATAATAATAAGAATAATCATCATCATCATCATCATCATCATCATCATCATCATCATCATCAACAACAACAAAGAGACAAAATAGCGAACGTTGCAAATAATGCTTCTGTGAAAAAGAGGTGAGTAAAATGTGAGAATCATGAATCACAGAGATGTACGTAACAGCAGGTTAATAGGGCTATACGATACATGTATAAATAAATTACTATTGTTATTATTTCAGCTAGAAAGACAGAAAGTATGAGAACATACCTTTTCTAGCAAGTATTCAAATATCTGAGGCTGGCCGTATCTGATGGCAGCTTGCAGTGGATTATCGCCTTCCTTGTTCCTCATGAAGAGAATTTTGCATCTGACGTTTTTGGTTGATGTGCCTTCGTGGACTTGAGAGATATATTCTTCACAGACTTGCGTGACAGCCTTAGATTCCTCGTGAATATAATGAAACATATCCATCACACTATTTAACTTTTCCGGGTAGAGATATGCGTATTCTATCAAACAGTGGTACACGTTATTACCATTACTGTTTTCTTTGTCCAGTTCGGAGCCATGTCGTAAGAGTGCGTCAAATATGTTCTTATTTCCCACGCAGGCTGCAACTGAAAGAGGAAGTTCTGACCGCATTACTGCTTTCCGGAAGGCGTCTCCTGTCGCCGCGCAATGAAGTATTTGTCTCAGATTCTCATTCAACGACCTCTTCATCCTCTCCGCAATTTCATCTAATAGACAAATCACCAAACTTTCCTGGCCATGACAAATAGCCATATGTAATGGATTTTGACCTTGGTAGTGACCTCGTCTCTGTCCTTCCAAAACCTTGTCTGAGCACGTTTTTACAAGATATTCAAATAATTTTTTTTCAGAGTCGGTGTCGAATGCCAACATACTCAGTACAATGTGAAGGACATTAGGATCTGTGCAGACTTTTCCAGCTAAAGCGTCTACTACATCAGGGTGATGCAGAAAGAGCTCAATTTCCTTATCCTCTGACGGCCCGATATTTCGGGCGATTTTTTCTATATAGTCCCTGATACGGTCCACTCTCTCGTCATCATGATGTTCAGGTAGATCAATGTTCTCAACTTTTGATTTTGTACCTCCCATAGTGTGAGAATAAGACTTGCTGTGTCAGCTTTACCTGGCCGTCTGTTCTGTATGCTTTAAAATCTGAAAGAAAGGTATTCTAGCATTTGTTCAGGATGTTATCTTTGGCTTTTCCAACCGGATAGTTACCCGTAAATTGAAAATGATTTCCACATAACCTTCGCTTTTACCCTTCTTTGCGTTTGAAAAAGGGGCCGTATGTGCCGAAAGTTCCAAGGCTAGTTTACACTGGTCTTGCATTATGTGTTATCCGTTTGGTTCATATATGTAATCGCTCTCGTGCAAGGATTACGCAACTTCAATGTTTACGTGGAAAGACTTGTTAAGAGCTATTGGTAATATGAATTTGCTTAAAGGGTGGGTGGGTGTGGTATAGTCAAATATCACGTATAGTGTGTACTGGTTTTACAGTTATTTATTATGAACTTTAAAAACTGTCATTTAAATGTTCCGGTACAATCTGTGTTGCGGAAAATGTATTTATTTGAGCTAAAATAGGCAAGATGATATCGTATTTTAGGTCCAATAGATTACAGCATTCACGTAGTATTGAGCTATTGCATTGTAATATCTCGGGCCTTGCCCACAATGTATGTGGCAAACATCACAATGCCAGGTAATGGGAGTTGTCATATTGGTCTTCCTAAAGTCAACCCGGTCCCTTGAGTGACAGTCATATTGGTCTTCTTAAAGTCAACCCGGTCCCTTGAGTGACAGTCATATTGGTCTTCTTAAAGTCAACCAAGTCCCTTGAGTGACAGTCATATTACGCCTATTCATGTAACCCGATGGCTATCAAACTTTTCAGATTGAAAGTAAAGTTATGGTTGGTACCGATAATAGCAAACAGAATCCCCAAAAATTCATATCTTTCACGGCATGTGCTTCTGACAGTATTAATCCACCGAAGTTTATCTCTTCCGGTATCATCAGTCTTTCGTTCTTAATACTTGTCTAAAGGTAATGAAAAATACTTGCCATTAACTACTTATCTTAAATAAACCTTTTATGTATGCATAAATGGGATGTGTATTGAATCTGATGCTTTTATGAGAACTATTCTAGTTGTGGTATGCGTTTCCGCTAGTGTGTGAGGAGGCACTTCCCGCAAAACATGAGTGTGAATCAAATTAAGAAAAAGACAAATTTAAACAAAGCTATAAACTGATATCAGCAGCTGCATTCTTTACAAGATGGTACTTCATTCAGTTCTGGTGGCTGTCACGATTGTCACTAACCGTTAAGGATGATCAAAGTATAACGCAACAAGTGTAAAGACTGTGAATATGACATGTATTCAGGTACATGAGTATATCCATGTGCTTTTCTACTTTGGATTGTGCGGTGTGTCAAATAGACCGCTTATAGTAAAATAGTTGACACTTATATGTGCAATAATGTATGTATATATTAGTGGTGATTTAGTGAATTTTTATGTATTTGTGATATACTAGTTATTTATGTTGTTTGGGGTTTTGGTTTTTTTGGGGTGGGGGTGGGGTATGACATTTGAACACTGGACTGGCTAAATTAGTTTGTATCGTTGTATAGTGTAGTCATTTGCAGAAACATGAGTGCTTTGGAAACCATGATACAATGAAGCAGTTTAATGTGGTTGGAGGTCTACATAAGGGAAAATATGAGACTTAAGTCTTAGATTTCGTACGTTTTACCTGGACCCCATTATTAGAATACCAGGAAAGTGGTTAGAGATTTTAACTTAAGATTCAATAATTAATGACATTTAGAAAACTGATTTACCAAACTGTGGTAAAATATATAGTTCAGCAAGCAGCAGGGAGGGTGAACAGACCATTTTTGCTGGAGACCTTATTTATGAAAAATAAACCTTCCTACGAAAATGAAATCTCAAGGTCAATAATGTTAAACCAAAACCTCTGTCAGGCCATGAGATTTCTCTAATTGGGTTAGCTCATTTTGTTACATCATCACTGACGCGCGTTTTTTTTTTATGGTGTGTTTCGTTTACGTGCTGGTCACTCAACGCTGGTCGTTCACCCTCCCTGCTGCTATAATTAACCCAAAATTTTATCCAGACCTATACGATACCTAGATCTTGGGTCATGTAGATTTATCGTTATAAATCCGAACGGAACAGCTTGTGCTTTTGAAAAGAAGTTTTTAAATTTAATCATGTCCATGTCCCCTGAACACCAAGTATAATAAATATTTTATAAAGTATAATTATCTACTCCATTAAACACAATTAAGATATTACAATTATCTCTGATCACTTTTGGAATTTGTGTGTATTTCTGAGTTAAATAAATCACGTCTGCATTTTTGTGACGGCCTCGCGAAAATATCCGAGCTGGATTTGATTGTTTGTCCAGCATTACATCATCGTATACTACAAGATTATTGCTACATCCATCAAGATCATCTATGGATGGAGCTTCATCGATATCGGTAATAAAATCAATAACATCATTATCTTTATCAGGACACGTCAGCGACTTTGCATTTTCATTAAAATCTTTAAGTACTTCGTAACGTCGTTGATCATCTACAGATGGTGCTACTAAATATAATTTATCCCACTTGAGCCATCGCATTATCAGATTAAGTAATAATTGTGTCTTACCAGACCCAGATGGGCCAAGTATAATTGCTCTGATGGAATTTGGTAGCGCTGGATGATGTTTGACTGGCTCTTGTTTTCGTGTCGCTTAGAAGTCAATTATATCCATATAATAGATAATATGGATTTAAATTGTGTTCGATGTAAAGCACCCACCCATACCAGTGGATTAACAACAATAATAGCAAAAAATAACAGGCACGCACTTACAGGCAAGTGTGTGAAATGTGGTACAAAAAAATACAAATTTATTTCATCGACAAAGACAGGTGGAGATATCGCTGCTTCGTTAGGTAAATTACCAGGAGCTCCATGGGCAAAGTATCCTGGTGAAAAACAATTACCTGGATATAATTATTGTGGTCCAGGAACCCGACTTGATATTCGACTTGACGAACGAGATCAACCAAGACCTGGAGAGTACCCAATAAACGCGATTGATCAAGCGTGTCACGTTCATGATGTCGCGTATAAAAATCCAAATTTGCAACAACGACATATTGCAGATGTAAAGCTGATTCACGCATTAAATTCCATAAAAAATAAATCTCTCAGAGAAAAACTTGCTAGCTTCCTAGTAAAATCTGCTATGAAAGGTAAACTAGTGCTAGGAGCTGGTAATTAATCATAGATAACTATTATAATGGAATCTGTTTATTATAGCCCAAGAGGATATTGGAGAGGCAAAGCAGCAATTAGTAAACTTGCTGAAGTAGCAAAAGTCTCACGTGCTGTTGCTGCAGCGTGGTTAGCACGACAGGCAATATGGCAAATTTATCTACCACCACCTAAAAAAATTCAGTATGCACATTTTGATGTCAGTACTCCCAATGAAGTTCATCAAGCAGATATTTTGTTTTTACCACATGATACCATTAAAATTGGTAGACGTCAATCGCGCACATACAAATACGCGTTAACTGTCGTTGACGTTGCAAGTAGATATAAAGAAGCAGAACCACTGTCAACAAAAACAGCAACTGAAGTTGCATCTGCGTTTGAACGAATTTATCAACGAGGATCCGGACCACAAGGTGGTCTACGATGGCCACAGTTGCTACAGGTTGATCCTGGCAAAGAATTTCTTGGTGCAGTATCATCGTTGATGAAAAAACATAACGTTAAAATCAGACGAGGACACACTGAAATTCATCGTGATCAGGCAATCGTTGAACGATTTAATCGAACACTTGCTGAGCGGTTATTTGGATATCAATATGCAAAGGAAATATCCACTGACTTTAAGTCCATGGAGAGATCTCGTGAATGGGTTGCAAGGTTACCAAGTGTGATAGCTGCGTTAAATAATGAAATTACTCGTGCAACTTCTATGAAACCTTCTAATGCGATCACAAAAAAATATATACCAATACGCCGACGTGAATCTTCCTCCAACCAGTACTAGGTAATGTGACCGTAAGATATTTATATGAACCTGGTGAACTTGAAGGTGGTAAAAAAAGAGCAACTGATCCTATCTGGAGTGTGACCACACATAAATTTCCAGCGTGGTAAGGTCCACAGGTAGACCTGCAATCTACAGATTAGATTCAACTGCTCTTCAGCGTGGATTTGTACGCGAACAATTACAAATAATTCCTAAAGACACACAATTACCACCGCGTTCACTTTTGTAAACTTGCACCTCTACGTCGATTACATTCAAGACAAATCACATTTTCGCGTGTGTGACCAAGACTACTATTAATTCAATCAACGGTAAATTGTCTTTGATTATTATTCGAATACTGCCACAACATTACTGCGTTACAACTTGCACAATGATTATTCTGTCGTTGTTTTAGTGTTATAATAAATTCAGCATCTATATCAAAGTCGCGATTATTTTTGTTGTTACATTGCTTATAGCTCGCTAATTTTTTCTTGATGACGACAAAGTTGTTAGTGATTTCTTCGGTTACGTAATCCATGATAACCCTTTGTAGTTGAGATATTCTTCTGACTCGAGACACTGCGAGATAAACTAAATTTGACCACTCAATACGATCATCGACAAATCCAAATATTTGTATCAGTAATAGTTAATCCCTGTGACGAGTGAATCGTTATAGCGTATCCTAACGTCCATGGCGATTTATCCATGTTCAACGCGCTCTCAACAACATCAACAACAACTAAAACAATATCATTTAGCACAAGATTTTGTATTCCACCACCAGGAATCTAAACATCAACATTCTGTCGTCGAGTATCTGCTGGGCGATAACACAATGGAACAGGTAGATTTGAAAATTTTTCTTTATGTAACGTAAATAATTGTTGTTGAAGTGTATCGCGAACTATTTTTCTACTTGCAACTATCAAATCAGCAGGTCTCCATAAATTCCAAAAATCATTCATAGGAGTTTCTGGAATTACTTTACGCATTATCTCACACTGTATTTTATCTGGCTGTAGTCTTATTAACTTTTTAAACTCTTTCAGTTATTTATCAATAGCTCTATGGTCATCATTTATTTCTTCGTAATAATCTACAAATGTTTTCAGCCACTCATGGATCCAATAAAAAGTGGCGGTTGACCATGATCGCCACACATCACCACAGCAGTATTCTTCAATAACAGCCAATCAAGAAATATTTTTAATACCTCCAGCGACACCGTGCAAATCTCGTCCCAGATAATAATTTTAGGAATGTATTTCTCACCCATATGCGATGGAGTCCATGTGTCTCCGCACCATCTGAAGAAAGTATGATAAGTTTGAGATTTGATTCCTCGTTCTTTTATTTCTCTGGTGAGTTTACGTGTCGGTGTCAAAACAATCATATCTGAACAATTATTAAATAATTCAATCGCACGTGTTGTTTTACCTGAACCACCACACCCATTAAGATAAATGGTTTTATGTCTAGCCACAGGATCATATACAGATGGCAACAATGACGTTGTCGATGACAATTCTGATATTTGATTATTCTTGTAATATATTTCTTTAATTTCAACGTCGGCAGATTCAGAATAACTAAGTATATCTTCATGTTTTATTCTCCATTCGCCCCATGATGCATGATTGTTAATATGCAATTGTTTTAACAAATCCGCATATTTTTTATTTATATAAAATGAATCTGTCGTGACTCTGACTGCAATCAGTGGAAATCTGTTTATCATTGATAATAGATTTATCGAAACGTACGCGAGCATCGAAGATCTTAAATGAGTAAACTGCGGTGACTCGCCATCAGTATACCTCAATATTGTACCTAATTTACTTCCGTCTGATAAATAAGCATTACTTCGACTTATAAATGTGTTTTTCTCCGTTGTATCAGCAATTATAAAATCGAGTTCAGCATCGTCCATAATTAATCTTGTACAATGTCGTTTATGATTATATGATCCTCCTCGCGTAAATTTACCGATTATTTTTCTGCCGAGATCTTTTGCAAGTTTCTCATCGTGCTTTTTTCTGCATTTACGTATATTATTAGTAATTTTAACAATATCATCTTCGTTACGATTAGGAAAATCTCTCCTAGCATCATTAATATTAAATATATCCGGTTCTGGCAACCAAACTTGTTTCTGCACGCGGTATGATATAATTACTTCACTCACTTTTAACGATATTAAAATTCCAGCATCAAGCATGTGCTGTAATAGTACTATTGAAGCCCAACATTTTTCTGAAAAATGTCTTCCAAACCACGCATAAACAATTGGATGGAGATCCCCGTAAAATTCGAACGACTCTATACAGGCGAATCCGGTTAAGTCAAAATCTGGTAAGGGTCCGTTTATCGCAACTCTGGTCATCTCGTGTGATGGATGTCCAAATCTCTTAAAGTATTCAGAACACTCTCCGTATCCAAGAAAACTTCCAGGGTAACATGCTAACATATCAACTGAGATAACGTCTCTATAATCGTATTTAGTATTCCATAATCCACCGTGTCCGTATGCCACACAACTGTGTTGGACATCTTCAAGAAATTCCAATCGTGTAGGTTTCCATGAATTTTTCTCCTGAGCAGCGTGAGCAGCAACTGATGGAACGGTAAAGCAATTATTCAGTAATTGTCCAACCTAAATATCATCAGGGGTATATTTTAATGCAAGATTTTTCATTTCTTCGTGGAGAGATTCTGTACGATAAATATCATCATTAGACCGTACAAACTGATCATGATAATCACATTCCGAACTTTGAAACAGCCAAACAGATACAGGGTCACTTTTACTGATATTTTTGATAAAATCAAATATATGACCATTATAAAATTTAACCGTTCTGTCTCGTGGAAATATTGTTACTGCCACAGTCCATGCATGTGCGTTATGATCAATAATATCTATCGAAGTTCCTCTTGATTCATATTTCGATTTATACAAAATCTCTCCGGTTAACGTCTTCACTGTTATTGGGAATTTTAATTTCTTTCCCAGCTCACCAACGTCGCTGATAGACGCTCCGGTATCTTTAACTGCTTCTGCCCACCTATTTATTTTTTTTACGCCGTACATCCGTTAAACCATTGCCACGTATCGCGTTTGTGAAGTGTTCTGTAACCTGTTCAGCTACACAGTTTATTCTTGACGAAGTCATCGATGACAGTTTCATCGGTTTGAGATCATTAACGTTAGGTTTATTATTTAACGGATATATTGCGTACACAACCGCAGTCACAGGGTACCTTCGTTCATGATACGGTTTGTCAATACCAGTCAGTCTTCCTGGTTTGGAATTTTTACCGAGAACAATATTATTTCCTGACTGCATGCGGACAGGATCACGTTTGTCACGAATAATCCAAATGTCGTCGTCTGTCTTTACAATAAATTTTATTAAAATAAAATATCTTTGAATAGGAAGGTAGTCAATAATCTCTCTTCCTCGTTTGTCATTCATTACATCGGCAGTATTTCCAATTCTGAATGTCGACCACTCATGAGCCGCACCATCGTCGCGAAATTCCTTTTTGGCTTCACGGATACGTTTAGTTATATCCTTATTCGTTAAAGCCAGATCTTGCATCGAAAAACTAAATTTATATTTCTGCAGTCTGTCAAGATCAAATCTAGCTCCCGCCGAGACGGCGGAAGGTTCAATTGTGGATAATTCCTGCATTATTATAATTAAGACAAATATATATATTTAAATTGAATTTTAATTATATATATATATATGATTAAAACAAAGAATCAATGCCATTGGCTCAAAATCGGATATACTTCTCCTTGTAACAAAACTTGCGTAAACGAATTCTGCGGTTATCACATGCAGTGCGTTAGACGCGGGAGTATAGGACCAAAACCGTGTGTGCAGTGTGGTGTTGGAGTCAGAGGAAAAACTCAACTGTGTTTGCAATGTGTTGGTAAAAAGTACAGAGAACTAAAATGATATTACGATTAAAAAAATATCGAATCTCTATCAAAACCGTAGAAGACTATCTCGCTAGATTTTCAAAATAATGATTTAAACAAATAATATTAGCATACAAATGGAGCAAAATGAGTTTGTAACGCATCCAATCATTAAAAATTATGAAGCATCTCGTGATGGTGTGATCAGAAATTGTCGATTGAAAAATCCAGTCGGTAGTGTTGGTAAATTTGGTTATTTTAGATTTAATACCAGTGGAAATAAATTATTTCTCACATAGATTCATCTACGAATGTTTTCATGGGGTCATTAAAGATGGACTTGTAATCGATCATATTGATGGAAATCCAAAAAATAATTATTTAGGTAATCTACAAGCTATTACTCAGAGTAAGAAGTCTGCACGTGGAAATACAGGAAAGTGTAAAATATTTGGAAAGAGAGCTATTAAAGCCGTAAATGCAGAGACTGGTGAAGAGAGAATTTTTAATTCTATGAATGCGGCTGCCAAATATTTTGGCATACATCCACAATCGGTACAACTTGTCGCAAATGAAACATGCAAATCTGCAATTTCAATAAAATTTGGACACAAAAATCAAGTTTCAGTATATAGTTATTGTATCAGATGATTAAGCGAGACAACTCCGTCAAGCATAGCTTAGTAAATCAAGCAGTTGTCGTGCTTGTTGTACTACGTTAATGTTATATGACAGCAATATTTTCTTATTTTGCTTGCGAATCTTGAAACGGAACCCACATTGCCTTGCCATCATAATTTCATAAAAATAATAAATATATCGTTCATAAAAACGATGTGTGATTGTGTGTATATAGCTCAACTGTGTGAATAAATGTACAAAACCTACTATTTTATGAATAACTCTCATCACTCACTGAGATAACGTTAGAATTTGAAAACTTCTCGGCTTAATGGGCATTCCATTCTGTCTGTGTAGATTTCATGAAAAGATATTTATTTTCATTAGTTTAGCATCAGGTTATTTTTAGACAAAAGTAATATATTACCATCTGGCATGTGTTCATGTAACTGATCGATGTTTTAGTATCCTTGGCAACGGTTGGCTACATGAATACAGACATTTTAACTTGGCAGAAATGCGGGTCTCATATACTATAGATTTCTCAATTTAACAGTGTATTTGGAAATTGAAACAAAATCACATTTTACAATAATTGTGATTTTATTAAGAAATCCACACTACAGTTTACAATAATTGTGATTTTATTTTGTATACTTACGTAAGTGCCTGCGCTTCAGCATTAGGTAACTTCATAATAAATTTTTAGACATATATATATTTATAAGGAAATCCGTTGGTCTAGTGCTAATGTTTTGGATTCTCATACTCGAGGTCCTGAGTTCTATTCTCGTAAGCGGCACATTGCCGGCGGGGAGCGATATTATGCCAGAATTTCTTTATTAGTGGGGCTCCGCCAGCCCTCGAAATTCAACAAAAATTTGCACACTGTCTACCATGTCACTTGGTGGGTGTGTTTTTTACACACTCCCCGGGTTGATTATGGGGGAGAGTGTGCAAATTTCTATTGAACGCAGAGAAGGCCCCGTTTGTATGTGCCGTCCCTGTAAATACGTTACTGTAAATATATGTAAATATGTAAATATATGTAAATATGTAAATATATGTAAATACGTTACTGTAAATACGTTACTGTAAATATATGTAAATATGTAAATACGTTACTGTAAATATATGTAAATAAGTTGTTTTAAATATGCTACTGTAAATATAATTGCTGTAAATACGCTACTGTAAATATGCTACTGTAATTAAGCTTCTGTGTTTTGTGCCATACTTAATTAAGATTATATGTAACTGTGCCGTCTACAAAAAACCTTGTATATAATTGCTGTAAATATGCTTGCTGTAAATACGCTACCAGCGTGTAAATACGCTACTGTAATTAAGATTATGTATATAATTGCTGTAAATATGCTTGCTGTAAATACGCTACTATGTGTTGTGCCATCTACAAAAACAGTCCTTTCTAAGGACTATTATTTTATTTTATTAATATTATTCTGATTCAGAAATAGTTTTATTTTAAACAAACATTTATAATATAATGAATTCTGAAAATATTAATGTTATTATTTCTGCGATTAAAAAATTACAACATAACGGTATAAATATATCTGATAATCTTAATCCTGAAAAAATTCTGTGTGATTTTGAATCATTAGAGCAACGAAAATTATAGTGATAATGAAGGTGGTGGACCAGTGACTGTGGTAATGGCTAGACAAAATCCCTGGCAAAATTGACAGAGTCGAACTATACAGTTTATTTACATATAATACAATAATATTTATTTTTTTATTCAGATTCTGATAATAATATTTATTTAAAATAAAAATATTTTTAAATCAGATTACAATAATAATATTTTTTTTTTCTGTTTGGGTATGATAATTACGATTTACCCCATCAGAAGTAAAAAAAAAATATTCTGTTCCGAGTTAGATTCGGACATTTTCTTTTCTTTTACAATGACGCATTATGAGCGTACATACAGATTTATACTACCGCTCCGGTGGCCTAGTGGTTAGAGCGTCCGCCTCGGATGCGGGAGGTCGTGGGTTCGATCCACGGTCGAGTCATACCAAAGACTTACAAAAATGGTACTAACAGCTGCCTCGCTTGGCGCTCAGCATTAAGAGGTTAGTGTTAGGACTGGTCGGCCTGGTGTCAGGATAATGTGACTGGGTGGACATCATGCTACATGTCTGCGGCATGATGCCCCAGTGCTAGACATCACTATAAACTGCCACACTGCAGACATCGTAGCGATATGACTGAAAAATTGTTAAAGCTACGTTAAAAATCATAATCACACATCACACACAGATTTATACTTAAAACCTCATTTCTTAAATCCAGAATGTGTCCAGCCTGGTCAGTAAGTTTGAAATGTACCCTTGATAATAGCGGATTATGTACTCGTAGATAAACGGGGTTAATTGGCTCAGATACAATTAAATACCTAGGCGGCACTTGAGGGCTAAATGAATATAATATATATCCTTGCTGGGCCTGGCTAGACTTTGAAAGATCTACTTGATAGCTGCCATCAATTACATCACATACTAGATTGACTGCGATCGTTGATGTTATATTAACAATACCAGGTGATATATGACGGCCTCCACCGTATGGATCGTTATTATGTTTAAGAATAACCGGTGGCGGGGCTATTTTTCTCCATGCGGCAAGTATTTTTGGAAAAATTCATCAATGATATTCCTTGGTGATTTTGGAAAATTAAACCATCGTAGTCTAAAAGTTTGTAATTCTGCTTCCGTTATTTTAAAATAATTGAGAAAATCTTGCATATATGATGTTTTACGAATCGGTCCGGATTGAGTAAAATCCTCTCCCATATATGATTCACCAATTCTCCAGTTACAACCCATGACTATTGCCGTTTTTACCAAAGCGGTATTATATGAATCAGCATTAGATTTTACTCCGTTTAGATGTTGAATAGTTGCGATTATCCTCGTTTAAGATTATCATTGGGACATTCATTTACATATTGAGAAAATAATTCTTGTAAATTATTAATTGTATTATTATATTCACGTGATATCTCCTCGGCAAGTCCTACGTGAGAAAGTCCAACTTCTTTTAACTTATTTATTCTCTCCTCAGTTAAGATTATATCATTAAATATGCAATGATTATATTTTTCACCACTAGGAGATATTGTATCAAATCCTTTATCACAAAACTTCCATATTCGTATGTTTCGATATTCTGGAGTTTTAATAAATTTTTCTTCCTTGATCCTGCTAAACTCTTCAGTATCTGGCATTGGAACTCCATTATAAACAGGAGGAATATCAGGCCAGCCTAGAACAGATCTGATCGAACTTTGATAAATATCTACAACATAATCAGGGGAATTTATTTCAATCGCCGCTGATAATGTTGGTTCGTAAACAGTAATTGCTATTTTGGATTCTTTTCCTGTAATAGATTTAATTCTACGTTGGAACTCATCATTAATCTGTTCTATTTGATAACTGCCCGTTGAAATTCCAACAACTTGCCTATCAGGAGTTCCATCAGGTTTATTCTTATTTGCTAACACAAGTGAATTGTTTGCTGGTAGTCCACCAAACGATTTTGATCTAATATTTGGCCAGCTATGATAAACTCGTAATTGTGCTAGCGCTATTTCTTTTGCTGAAATTACAGTTGGAAAGTTAACGCTAAATTCTGGACTGGTTGAACTTAATGATATTATTGTAGTTTTTATATGCGTAGTATTAGTGACGATCTGTTATAATAGTTCGCGCGATCTTTGATCTGACATTATTATTACTGTTATTATTTTAAATCGGGAACTTTTTGATCATTTATTGTTTTGCCTTGGTGGCTATTGTCAAGGAATGCTTCATTATAAATTTTTATTATCGTTATGAACTCCTCATCGGATATTTTACCATCACTGAGATACGCCGAAAGATACGATGATAGTTTAATGCATGCAGACACCGACGTGTGTAGTTTTATTATATACTCGTGTAATTTTGTGTTTGTACATGTAGCTATCTTTTTTGCAATAATACTGAGGATACCTGAGCATGTTGTTGCCGTTGAAACGACAATTGTTACAACTGCAGGTGCTGTCATTGTTATTGTTGATAGCAATACACCTGCGGACGCGATGATAGCAGAAACTGAATAAACAATTATATCAATGATAACCACGCGCCTGCGTTATTTTTTTTACTTTTACTGTATAATTGTCAACGATATTTTTTAGTTTGGTCTGACACTCACATACTTGATTGTATCTGTAACGATCCACGTCGATGTGGGACTGGAGTCCCTGGGTTTGATTCATTATAATTAAGTCATTTAATTAAGTAATTAATTGAGGAGTTTCAGCGAGAAATTCCAGACACCACCAGTAAGACACCGAGGTTAATTTTTTATCAGATGGTTCCAGTATAAATTCTTCTTCGACATCTTTATTTAATATAATAGATACAGTTCCAGAAAAAAAAAAAAAAACATTGATTGAATGACGCCATGGAAATGTAGCAAATATCCTAAATTTTTCTTTACTGAATACAGACAGCCTGTACACGCCAGTTACTTCTGCGGTTTGTTTGATGGTGTTATTTTGTGGTGTCCATGTTGATGATCCTGATGCTACTGTGTATACCACATTGTTAATTTGTCCGTGTGGAATTTTAACAAGATTAATTTTTTGAACGATATTAGGGATTCCACTGACAATATCGTTGATTTTTGTGCTAATGTCAGCGAGTTTAATATCTACAACCACTGGATTACCAAAAAGTTCATATACAGATCTGTTTATGTTTCTACTAAAATTCAAGAATGTTTGTACGTGATTGGAAAAATCAGTTTTGAATGCAGTCATTTCATCGTTGATTGTTGTTAATGATGTCACCGTCGGAATGTTGCTATCGTCGACGTATTTTTTCGTTGCAGCGTCGAAATCTGATTCTGGTGTTGTGAGATTATTAATACCATTATTATTCATGTTGAGAAATGCACGCATTATACCACTGTTGACTAACACAAATTTAGATTCTTGATCATCGACGTATTTTTTTGTTGCTGCGTCTGTATCTGTGGCTGGGTTTCCAAGGTATGTAATTTTATTTTGATTCATGAAAATGTTATCAGTGAATGAATCACCAGCTTTTTAGATATAATCGTTAACTGACTTACCGGAATCTTGTATTTTACCTTGAACAGCAAAAGTAACGATATTATTAACAACCGCGGTGGGAATTCGTATAAGTACATCTGACAGTTGTATGTTACTTGTCTTTAATCGTCCTTGTTTATCCTGAAAAACAACGACTTCATTTTGATCCACACTTGTGATATTTAATAAATCATCGATTTCATTTCTGAGCTGATCAAGTGTTGCATATTTAGATAAGTCACCTTGCTGAGTTTTACCGCGAGAAGATCTTCCATAAATATCTACCATTATATTTACTAATATCTGTTTAAAACGTTTGTGTGCGGCTATGCCTGGTGGTGGTATATTCGTGTACTACTTTATGAGGTGGTTTTCCTGGCGGTGCCAGTGAAATTGCGTCGAGTACAGCGAGGGTTTGACGGCCACATACTGCTGGATCTGTTAATTTTTGTGTTGGTAATGTTGAATACCAGATTGGAATATCACCGGCTAAATTACTATATCGTAAAAATTCTTTTGGTGGTGCCAACCCATACGAATCGAAATAAACAATTTCACGTGGATCAATCGCGTATGAAACCCACTGAGTACCTGAACCAGAGTTTTTATCGAGATTAATAATACCAGTTTTAATATTGTTTGGTTGTTTCAGTAATTGATTACGCATAAAAACACCTCTGAAGTTTTTCATGTTCAGTTGCTTAGCAGCATCAAGTGAATCAAAATTGGACATAGGGAGAATCATCGAACTGTCCCGGGCAGTTTTAGACCTTTTCCGTACCAGTGAGGAGTTCCTGGAAGTCTTAGACCCTTTTCCTTTTTTTTTGGAGGTTTTTATTCCATGACCTGTTGCTTTCTTTAATGCCATTCCAGCAGCAGTTCCAACAGCACCTAACGCAGCTGCTTTCGCAACAGCTGGGGCTGCAGCGGCTATTATCGCTGGTAACACGGCAAGAAGTGGAAATATACCACCCGTTTTAGCGGTGTCTTTAATGGCACTCGCAGATAGATTAAGTCGTATGCCAGTCTTTGATTGTTGGCTTCATTGAAGTGCCTATACTGACGTTCCGATAATGATAGTTTATTCGGACCACCTGCGATTTGTTCTCGCTTTAGTGATATTTTTACCGCAGAATTATTTTTTGATGATGATTGTAGATTTTTAATCTGACCAGGAATCAGACTGACATTAACATGTTGATATGACATTTATAATTATCATCCTGATTTTAAATCAGGGATTTAATTACATATTTTCTACTGGGGCATCAACGACACGCATTCGTCCACCAGTACCTTCAAGTAGCATTGATTTATCGCTGAGTATAACAGCGGTTGATCTGTAATTGGCAATAGCTCCTCTTGTCACACGAGCTCGAAAGTGTATATCAACGACAGATTGTCTGAACAAATCCAGGTGTTCCAGTGAAAAGTAATAGAGCGGATACAACGTTGTAAAACCCAGCTGAGATATTTGTAAACCGGAATCAACATTTTGATCACGCCCCATAAATGCCATTAGACGATGATATGCACGTGCTACATGATTTTGATCGAAATTCAGTAATATATTCTTGGAGGGTTCTTGATGTCCGTTTATTCTCAGTGAAACCTCGGAAACACCGAGTTTGTCAAATATCATCATACTATGTGTTTGTGAGTTTACTCGTGCAGCATCTTGGAGCGCAATAAATATATGTCGCGGTGCAAACACACCTTGCTGTGACGCTATTTGCCATGTAAATAAACCATTAATTGTACTTTGAACACTATCTGTGGTCATCGTTAACCATGACATTGATTTACCACCTTGACTCATAAAAGAAAGTAAACGTTTTTCTTCAGGTAGTGTTGGAGTCATTACTGGCATCCACAATGAAAGTTTTGTTAGTATTACTTTACCAACATCAACAACAGCAGCAGGTCGCCAGATTGCATCATCGTCGGTAGCTTTTCTTACAAGTACAACTGTATGTTTGGCTCCAAAAATAACCTTTCTGACATTTCTGCAAAATCCAAAGATATGTGACAGTGGAATTGCACATGAAAATCTACTTCCATCTTTCAGCATTGATCGACGTGCTGCGAATCCTAAGTTAAAATTTGGATTAGCACCATGAACCACCGGCCACACATCAGCGTCAGCGCCGTCGGCGAAGTTTCTTGGTCGTCTCATATGATATTGCCCGATGTCAGCGTGGTTAGAAGTATCTTTCATAAACATCATTGACGGACCAGCTGATCTTGAGTAATCGTCGCTGTATCTTGCAAGGCCCAATATCGTTGTGGCAACGTCAACATCTTTTTGAATCGACTCAATATTTCTTCCATCAATCATGTACGTAGCACTGTCGAACAACGCTATAATACCATTGTTAACAAAACTAACACTAACATCAGCTCCATATTCAGTATTATCCGTTTTCAAAATTTCACCTTCTATTTCAGTGAATGCTTCAGCGGGTAAGAAATATCTGCTTGTATTCTGAACCTGTAGTTCAATTCGTCCACGCTGGTTTGGTCCTCTACTGTCACGGTTGTTCAGGAATGACTAGAATCCATTTTATTTGCAAACTGTGAGGACAGAAAGAGAGTTTATGCTCAGTTTCTCCAGGCTTTATTGGACATCCCATCTCCTTGCCACTAAATAGATTATTCATAAGTGTCAGTGGCATTTCATTTTCACTACATATAGTCTCCATATTGCTATACACTTCATCAAAGTCTTTGGACAAAATGGTATGGAATTGATTTTATTACAAGTTATTCTTTCACACTCTCACTGCTAAATGGTACATGATACTTAACTAAAGCAAATGGGACAACACTATTATTATAATCTTTAGCCATGTCTTCACAATCAGAGTGCCATCCCCCACCCACCTGTGGTGAATTGTGCATTACCAATAGCTCGTAATTACCACGGGATTTGCATTACCCTTTATGCTCGCTTGTAACTTGAGTCGACATTGAAACTGCACGGACCCAGATCTGCCGTCGCACATTGGGTCTACGTAGCTTGCTAGCAGTAATTGGTAGAACACACAACCAGGCCCGGCGCTAGGGCAAGGCGAACGAGGCAACCGCCTTTGGCCCCGCGCTTTCAGGAAATAACGCCGCAATACAATATTTTTGCTTGGAGCCCCGCTCATCGCTTGCTGCATTGGGGTCCCGCATGCTGCCTTGGGCCCCGCACATCCTAGGGCCGGGCCTGCACACAACATAGATTCTGATCTGCCTGCGCATTACGTAACAGTAGATTCGGATCTATGTTGTATGCAGTTGGACTGGACCTATAAGGAAGTATATACGGCATATGCATGCATGCGTGAGTGACTGCGCGTGTGTCTTGTATCACAGATCTACTGAACGTTTATGAGTTATGTGGAAAAACATTTAAAGTCTACCTTCTTCTTTATATTAATGTAAAACACCTCACTTTAAAATATAATAAGGAAGACGAAAGTCAAGATGGAAATCTTCCATTTATTATTGATCTGAATCTCACCTGTCAGAAACACTATCAAAGAATCCATAAGGCAATGTATATATAAATATAGTCCTAGTTTAAAAATATTTATCGAAATAGTTAGATTTATCTATATATGCTTTAACAAAAAATAAATGTATACAAAGAAATATGTATGGAAGTATGGACAATGTACAATATTCACTTACCTACGAAATCCTTCTTTCCGGGGTACCCTTGACTGAAAATACATGTACAGACGGTGATTGAATTATTGAAGGAAAATTTACCCACATGCATTAGAGTTTATAAATACTCGTCTTCATACAATTCAGTTTAAGTCAGTTAACTGTGTGCATTATGACGGTGACAGGTGTCTGACCTTGGAAGCTAGAGCTTTTGTATAACCCCTCTTTATGGATACCGCAATGAGACGTGAAATGTTATTTCATTTAGCTTGATCGGAAGTGACGCAAGTGTGTAGGACGGCAGATACTAGTTTATATTGACATTATCCGGTATTATTGATTATGCTGTCTTTTCTAATACACTAGTGAAAATGAAATGTTTGAGTTTAATCAGTTCTGTTTCATTTGAAAAATTCATGATGGTGGTTGGTATTTATGATGCGCTTAGAGATATAGATTTCAGATAGCTTCGGTTTCATGAAAGTTCATTTTTGAGGATATGGTTCAAATACGTAAAGAAATGCTTTCTATTTTAAATAGAGCGTTTATGTTTGTTTGTTTGTTTGTTTTGGTGGGGTTTTGCCCCACGTTGGCAAACTGATTTCTAAAAGCTGAATTATAGGTACATAATATAATTGTGTATTCTCGTATCTGAACAGGTATAAACCGTGTTTCAAAACTTAAATATAAGTGACCTGCAAAAATAATCTCAGATCAATATTCGTATGTACTGAGGATTGTAATTAACATACATACATACATACATTCATACATATACACACCCATACATACATACATATACACACACATACATACATACATACATACATACATACATACATACATACATACATACACGAGTCACGGTGCTGTGCTACACAAAGGTAGTTCAGTCAACTCAAACTGAGCAGGCTGCATCTGATTATCTTATCATCACCTTGACATATAGATTTCATTTATACTAATCTAAACGATTTTCTCCATTAGTATTGTAACCGGATTCCTCCATACACGATGACAACAATTTTAGCCATTCAGAGACAGACACACACAGATAGAATTTAAAATGACTACGGCATTGTCGTCCTAATAAAAATCATTACAAAATTTACTTTTAATGGTTAATCAGTTTAATTGCCTAATAATCCTGGGTCCAGAGAACCTTACAGATGTTACCAAATTAATTGGTGCTCATTAAATAAATTTATGGAACTGATGTTTAAATCATTCTGTTCCCATGGAAAATCAGAATAGTGATGTCTATTACCTTGTCATTCAATTTGTCAGAATAGTGACGTCTATTACCATTTGTCGGAATAGTGATGTCTATTACCATTTGTCAGAATATTGATGTCTTTTACCATGTCATTCCGTTTATCAGAATAGTGATGCTTATTACCATTTCGTTCCATTTGTCAGAATAGTGATGTCAATTACCATCTCATTTCATGTGTCAGAATAGTGATGTATATTGCCACCTCATTTCATGTGTCAGAATAGTGATGTCTGTTAGCATCTCATTTCATGTGTCAGAATAGTAATGTCTATTAGCATTTATCAGAGTAGTTATGTCTATAAAAATCTCATTCCATTTGTCAGAATAGTGATGTCTATTACCATTTGTCAGAATAGTATTGTCTATTACCTTTTGTCAGAATAGTGATGTCTATTTCTATGTCATTCCATTTATCAGAATAGTGATGTCTATTACCATGTCATTCCATTTGTCAGAATAGCGATAACTATTGCCATTTATCAGAATAGTTATATCTATTAAAATCTCATTCCATTTGTCAGAATATCTATGTCTATTACCATGCTATTTAATGTGTGTGTGTGTGTGTGTGTGTGTGTGTGTGTGTGTGTGTGTGTGTGAGAGAGAGAGAGAGAGATCCTAATCCAGTATACAAAACCAATAATTGCGTGCTCATTGTTCTGTATGTATTTTCAACATATCGTATGTATATCACCATTGTATTTTTAATACATACATTATGATTAATTGGACTGAATAGCAAATGCGCTTGTTTTATTTTCTGAGTATGTATCCATTCTCTTAAAAACAAATTGTTGACTTTTCAGAATTTTATTTCTCTGAACGTTAGCAGCTTTATAAACATTAGAACTGTAAGAATTTACGAATCATCATATTGTAGGATGTAATTGTTACGTATATGTAATTAAATTGTTTGTGTGTTAGTTTTAAAATTCTTTTTTTTAAATTTTTATTTCATTACATTTTATTGTAATGATTATTATCACGGGATTCGATATTTTCTTTCAGTAATTCTATTTATCTAAAACGTAAAAGATGTTACATTAGCATTATTTTTAGTTCACTCTGGTGCGCGGTGATATAAACACTAAGCGAAAAGGATTGGCTATTGCCAAGGTCATTTCAGCCAAGGTCATTTCAGCCTAGTCTGAATAAACAATGTTTTATTTTTAAATTTATTTCAGAGAGAGAGAGAGAGTGGTTCTTAGATAGTGCTACGTGACAATTTTATTTTTCCTATTGCGTTGTTCAAGTGTTAAGAGACCACGTGACCTATCCCGCGAGAGCGGGATGATATTTTAGTTGGATTTAATACCCTTTCTGGGAGCTTTTCAGTTAGTTGTATTTCTGAAACCTTGAGGGCTGGAGAGGTTTCAGTTATTAAAACCAGATTGTTTTTGAAGTTCATTTGTTTTTGGAATTTAATAATTTATTCTCTAGTAAACCAAACGAGTGTATTTTTTTTTTTTTTATAAAATTCTGGGAGAAAGAAATTCAGTGGAAATTTATTCTGGAATTATTCGGAAACATAAACTGTGATTCAGTTGAGGAATTGTTGCCATTTTGTACAACGACCACATCTGACGTCATCGCCTTCCATATTGGAACGTCGTCGAGATTCGAACCTGGATTCTAATAGAACTATTTAGTGATAGGACTTGTATTTTTCATTCTTAGGATTAAATTTTGGATTATATTCACAAACCGTAAATCCTATTTTCCAATTTTACATTGTTTTCTAGGGAAATAAATTATTTTGTTAAAATATACAAAGCTTGTTGACTTCACTCTTTTCTCTTGTTATTATTGTACGAGCCTACACGTAACATTATGCATATGAAATGGCAACTATCTCCAGTTAACATAAGGTCTAATAGACACAATCGGACTCGCACGGTCTGACAGCAAAACTTTACTTCCCCTTTTGTCAAGATCTATTTGTACATTTTGTTTGAATATTTTTAAAATGAAAAAATCAGACAATTTGAATGTATACTTCTTTATATATAATGACTTGCTCAATTACATATTACGCTGTCTGTAAGGATATGACTAGTAAGTAACTAGTGGTTCGATTGGTTCTCTTTTCTTCATAGCTGTAAAGTAATAAAAAAAAAAATAGGGAAATTTTACCTCACGATACAATTGGTCATGAAATGCAGACTGCACATTGACTTACTGAGGACATTTTTTTTGTTTTTGTATTTGCGTCATAGATTTGTCTCAGATTTTAATCATTTCTAACCATCAAGGTCGTCGATTGTGTATAATCCTCCAACAACCAAGTTTAGGTGTTGCAAACGATCGATGGCCTCAAAAACTCAGAAACTATCAATGATATCCATTATGCAGCACATATAGCCACGAGGAGAACACTGTTAATATGACTTTGACATTGACCAGTTTGACATAAAAAGCAGGTAATTATTATAAACACGACCGGTAACTATGTAAGCAGGAAACAGCATTCTTCTACTGTTTAAAACTGAAAGGATTTGGTTTAGTGCATTCTCGTCATTCTTTTGTTCGATACTGCTCTTTCGAAATCGTTGGAGATTTGTGCGTCAGTTAGAGTCAAATTTTAAAGGGAGAAAATATAATTTTTTCCTACCGTTCCATAAGTTGTTATACTTAACTGTCATGTGTTAATTATAATAGACATTCATAATTAGATGTATTAACCTACATTTTATTATATAAATCACCTTATATGATTTTATGCGGGTTTTGATTGTTAATTTTCAACATTTGTCACCGAGGATTTTATTTTGAAGAAAATCACGCCCAAGACTAGGCGAGCGAGAAAATAAACTGCAAACTATTACGTATTGTTAAAAGATCACATGTGGACGACAGCCGCCCACGCAACATAGAAGGTCAAAGTCGGAGGATACCCACGCAGTCATGAGCAATGCGAAAATCTAGCCATTAGCTAAAAGAATATAGAATTTGGAGGAATCTCACCTACTAATGCAAATAATGGACATCTTCCTTTGATTTTCCATCGAAATCGATCGTTCTACATTAAAACCGTATCTCACACTAAATTTACAGCCGGCGCAATGGCAGACACTCCTTATGTGTTACTCATCTCCTCAAGAACTACACAGTGCCGATCAAGATCTGGACTTGCCATTAAAGACAGAGGCCTTCATTTTAACTTGGAAGGCACTCGATTTCTCAGACAGTTCTTTGTCAATGCTGTGTCTCATTCAATATAAAACAACCGCAGATCGTGATTTAATTCTGTGAGTAACAAGAAATGCATATATGTAGATATGTAATTATTTTATTGCGTGATACTGATACCTTCTAAACTACATTTATCCTTTTTCGTTTGCAGAATATATTATGCAACGGTACTGATTACATGAAGGATGGAGATTTCCAAGGGGAATAGAATCCTGAAATTCATATTTAATTACAGTCTCTTTGGGTGGTACGTAACACCCCGGGGTCTGGTTTAACTTTTATCAAGGTGGTAGTTAATTTTATGTTGGTGTGTTGGCATGTTTAGCTCGTCAGCGGCTTGGCAGTTAGATTTTGATCGTATTGTATTGTGTTTGGTCAAATTCTTTAATTTATTGTAAGGTGAGAAGAAATAGCGCCTTGCTTGCGCGGTCTGTCAGTTACTTATGTGGTAAGGTTTCTTATTATAATCAGTATGAACGGGTAGTTCTGAAATTTTATGAAATTGTATAGAAAATGCATTTGTTTATTGTTTAATGAAAACTGTATGATATAAATTGGATATGCTTACTGGGTAATACAGACGCTTTATGGTTACTTCCTATATGTCAGTATGTTTTCATCAGTGATAAACAGAAAACAGTATGTAAACTTATAATGAAACCATGCAGGCTTTATTGAACTAAGGTGGATTAATGTTTAGCAAGAAGTGTTAGAAATCTATCAGTTATAGTAAAAGGGACATGCTATTGAATGCTTACACATAAAATAGAAGAAAGCTATTAGTGGTGTGATGCCTGTAACACCAAGTGTTTTACGTAGCAGCTAATATGCGCTCTCCAGGACGTGCACTATTTTTCTTGTTTTTGCTGTATTAAATACAAATGCCTTTGACCTGATAATTGGTATTAATTTATTAATATGGGCATCAAACCAATCACATCACAGGTTACGTCGTGATATTGCAGGACATATATGAAAATGAGATGTAATGAAGGTTTGATAGCCATAACTTCAAAGAAATTTTAACTGAATACACGAAAGAATACACGAAAGTTTAAACGCCTACAAAGAAGGTTTGATAAATTTTTACCTAGTTTTCTTGGAGAAAATGAAAATTTAAACAATTATAACTAGATATAATTACCGTAACATAAAATTGGATATATTATGCTGCATATAATATTTTAATTAATTAATTTATTAATCCAATAATTCATTAATTAATGCATTTTAAAAAAAATGTATGATATAAAAAGAACGCACCATTTTCTTCTCCCTTATGTTATTTTGTAGCATAACCTCAATTTTATCGTATCCGAATTTGTTTAAAAAATGCACATTTTATCTTGACTCTGACATTCTTACTTTCATGTTAAATTCATGAAATATTTCTGTCACATCTCTGAAAAAGTTTGAATGCAATTAAAATAAATTTTATTAGTATTGTATCTCGCACAGTCTGCGAGATCAATTAATTTTAGTAATTAAGAAAAAAATATCACACAGCCAGTGCTGGTCTAGTGAAGTTTAGCACTGAGTTTGAATTACTTGCTTCATTAATGAGAATATCCTTCATAATATATTTACTTCTACTGCTGGGAAGTGGTTTTATATATATATATATATATATATATATATATGCAGTTGTTATATATATATATATATATATATATATATATATATATATATATTATTATTATATGAGCATATATATATATATATATATATATATAATGTTTTCTTGTCTTTGGTTCACAATTTGATTGTTATATATGATATGATTTCAGAGGATAAGGTTTTAAATGGGTCCCAAATCCTTGAATTTGGACCAAAATGAAACATTAGAGAAATACATGTAGAAAAAAAGGGATGGCATGCATGGTTATAAAATTAAATTAAAATAAAATAACAGCATAATATGTAAATTTTAATAGATGTATACAAGGATGTGAAACTGGCAATATAATGAATAGCCTATAGTAAAATACGCAAACATGATCCAACCTTATTCAAACATGATCCAACCTTATTCAAAGAACGATCAGATTGATTAGTGTAATTGCAGATGAAACGTAGGGTTACTAGCTTTAACCAAAAAACAGAACAAAACAAAAAAACAAAACAAAACAAAACAAAAAAAAAAAACAATTGTACGTCTTCAACCACCACTATCCTTCATTGAATCAGTCGTACCAGAATAGCGTGACATTGGTGTCTTAAAATGAAAAATGGACACAACCTCTAGCAAAAATCTAGAGGAGAACATATAGATTCTGACCAATTGTCAAAGCAAATAAGTCTAATAATATAGAAATAGCTTAATCAGACTGTATAAGTCTTCCTGATAAAAACTTACAGACTGTAGGGCTGCTATATCTTGATATTTTTTTATTTATATCTCCATATAGGTATCTATTCAGTTGTCTGCTTTCTGTGAATCCCCGAAAGCAGACGTAACTGTTGTCTGTAACTAAGCGTTAATTTAAAAAAGCAGACGAAACTGTTGTCCTTAACTAAGTCTTAACCAAAGAAAGCAGACCTAATTATTATCCATAACTAATTATTGATCCCAGAAAACAGAAGTAACAGTTGTCCTTAACTGCGTATTAATTCGAGAAAGCAGATGAAACTGTTGTCCGTAACTACGTATTGATTCCAGAAAGCAGATGTAACTGTTGTCCTTAACTACGTATTAATCACAGAAGGCAGACGTAACTGTTGTCCTTAACTAAGCATTAATCACAGAGAGCAAACGTAACTATAGTCATTAACTACGTATTAACCCAGAAAGCAAACTTAACTGTAGTCTTTAACTACATATTGATCACATAAAGCAGACGTAACTGTAGTTCTTAACTAAACACCAGTCACAGAGAGCTGACGTAACTGTAGCCCTTAATTACGTGTTAATCACAGAAAGCAGACATTAATATATATTAGTCCTTACAAACATGTTAATGACAGAATACAGACATAAACGGTACAAGGCAAAGGCAGGTATACATGAAAATATTTATGTATAGCAGCGTAACATTTGCAACTGAAGACAGCCTTAAAGTATATAAAAGACTACCGACCAGTATATAGTACATATCTACCATTACGGCTCTATGGTCTTAAAATAAGTAACAGTGAGAAGCAAAAAGTTTTGTAAAATTCAGCATATAATTCATTTCCCAAAAATACAAAATAAAAATGTAAAAAGATAAATCACATCATTGCGAATTAAATCCCAAATAATCCTAGAATTACTAACACAAGTCCTAATGATGAAAGTTCTGAATAAGCTTTAGTGGTATTCCAAAAATCCAACGTTGATCGTGTTGATGTGCCTGTGATGGCCTATGTCGTGGCAATGTGCCAAGTCTTTTGTTGAATCACAGTAATATAATCCAAGGTTTCATTGTTTGAATTCACTATAATTCCAAGTTAATGTCTCTTTCCAAGAATATAATTGAGAACCTTGTATTTCCAGAGAATAATAAATAATTTCATCCAATTATAAATCTGACTGCAACAATAAAAATAATTACTGTCCAGATGTTATCGCAGGAATAAAATAATTTTCCAGTAAATAAGATTATATTTAAAAAAATAAGACACAAAAGAATAACCCGGATAAATGAGCCAAAAGTTAATTTCTAGAAAAGTCTTAGTTATAATTAGAAAGTCTGTTACTAAAATTATAATAAAGAACATGGTAAACACAATATCCTTGATTCAGACCAAGATAAACATGTTTAATTCTATTGATAATGATCCTAATATTAAACCCACACTTATAGAGAAAATAATAGCTATATATTAGTTTATTTACAGAATAAAATAAATCAAATGATTTTGGTCAGGTAAACATTTAGCTATTTGGAAACAAATATCTTCTTTATATTAGGCAAAGTCAAAAGAAGCGTTAATTTCCTTTATTTGTGGTGTATGATCGATGGGTGTAACGTGGGTTATAGAGTATACAGCTTGCCTTTACTTCAGATGTGTACCTACGAATGAAAGCAAAGCAATTGCACAAATGTTCAGATTTATTCTAAGGTTGCGCTCGATAATTTCGTACTTTGCATACGATTAGATTTGTAAAGAAAAAAAAAAAAGAATTTTCCAGGTTTTGATCACTGATTATACTGGCTATTTTAAAAAAAGACCTTGTATATCGTAGGTATTGTTTAAAGAAATTTTAATTCCCCTTATCTTGGTGTGTGATTGATGGGTGAAATATGGGTTATAGAGTATACAGCTTGGCATGATTTCAGATGTGCACCTTTCAAAAAACTGCTTGCTTCACATGGTGGTTTTCACTTCTTGGACTTCAAATGTAAATTTAAAAAAAAACAAACAAGTTGATAACATTGTATACTTTTATGTAGTCGGCAATTCATTGCGCCTTCAGAAACTGGTACCGCCTACTCTGGACAAATGCGTCTAAAGTATTTTAATAACTCCTAGTTAGCTCACTTCGCAGTAATTCAGGTTGATGTTTTCAGCACATGGGAGCAGCCATTTTGATTAGCTGTGTGTTTAGATCATGCACGGTTTCCGCAACTACAAAATGTAAAGAAATTTCAGCCACAGTACATGAAAATAGTATAGCGGTATACTAACATTCTCTCCATTGCGCATATTGCAAATGAAACAACTTCACCGTACATATGATACTCTGTCAGAACTACCGACTATTGGCACTGAAACCTAAAGAAAGTTTCGTCCATTTAAAAACATATAATGTCGTAAACTTGCCGGCAACTGGTCTGCTATGATTAAGCAGCTTTCTGCACCTGGAAAAGATATTGTTCTTAACATTCTAGGCTACAGTCGGTGGTTATAAAGTATTTTCCGCCATAGTTTCCATTCTCCATGTATTCTGCCGCATAACAAGTTCATGCATTAGAGCAGAAGTGACTTCATAAGATTTGTGGCACACATCGCACACTCCTTTTCCAAAAACATGTGTTTCTTTAACCACTGGAGGACCTTTCAATACTTCTTGTTCTTGTTTGTTAGGTTTCTCCTCGTCTTTTGGCACGTACGCATCTGCCATGTTTCCAATTATTCCCGTCGAGAAAACCCCATCTTCTTCCAGTTGGGAATCACAATCTGGGTGAACACAGCTGAAAGATTCGAATGTATCCTGAATCAAACCTGACCCGGTTATGTTCCGTAGAGACTCCATCGTCACGAAGTATCGAGTTGTCTTTTTAAATTGATGAGATTCTACGTCAAAAATGTATCTGTCCTCCACGTGCAGAGTCTCACGTTCCACCTTCTGCACGAGTCTATCCGGTAGTACACTCTCCAGAAAGCGGATAATGGCGTATTGGTGGAGACGGAGGTGGATCATTTCGTCATCCGCGTGGAAGAGTTTGGTGCACATGATACTTATCGTGGCGATAAGGGAGTTAACCATTAGCACAGTCGTGAGGCCCACGAACAGGATGTAAAGCAAAGCAAGTACGACCACATTTTCTGATTGCAGAATCTTGATATCCGAGAATCCAAACATGACCTGGAAGGAGATAAAGAAAGCGGCCCACCAACTCTTGATGAAATCTTCATCTGCGTCAGAACCTTGCATCAGCATGAACATAGCAGTTGTGAAGGCAATCAGCTCCAATACGAGGATACCGAAGAAGCGTAAAATGTCTCCCGTCAACACTGTCTGAATTAGAGAAGCGAATTGACAAAACTGAGGCAGCGCACGCAGAAAGAACAGCCCCAGACACCAGCCAATAAGAACAGAGGCGACGAGCATATAGTTCATATAGTATTCGGCATATATGGCGAAAACGTCGACAGTAAGAGTGATCGAAAAGAGTACAAAACCAATCCGAAAGCCGTTGTTTGCATAGGGACTCAAAATTCTTTTGGAAGTGAATGGTAGACGTTGCCTGTAGACCCTGATGAGCTCTTGAATGAAGTAGGCGATAGCGGCAATCAAATTTATTAGACCGCACGCGGTCAGAAACTGGTTACTACTAGCGCTGTTATCGTCGTCTGTTCCAGCAAACTGCTTAGCGACATCAACACGTGTGTGATTAATAGTTGATCGTAGAACGTTCGCGCGTTCGACGGCATACCACGTCAAGAGACACATGAATAGCGCGTGCAAAACCATGGTCGGGTAGAAAAGAAAGCGATAGAAGCGCCACTTCTGCAAAATGAGCCTGGATACCGGCTCTGAGCGAGCAAACTCAAAAGCACAGTCTTGCTTCATCGTAAACAGGAAATCCAGTGGCGACGTTTTTTTGTCCTTTAGTACGATTAGCTGAGCAACTGCTCGTAAAAATCCACCAGAACTTGCTTCACCAGTACCTTGTTCATCTTTTGCTGATCGATTTTTATTTGTGTCCTCTTGTAGTGTTGGACTATGAACAATATCTGTGACGTCATACATCTTGATATCAAAAGTTCCCTCCCTGCAGTCGAAGTAGCAGTAACCCTATAACAGAAATAGCAGGTTAACAGCAAAACTTCAAATACACAGAAGGAAATTACATATTTTTAAATTTAGCTATGGGGGCGCTCACCAGTTATTATGTACTTTTGAGAGAGTGACGTATATAAGGTGAAGTTGTTTGCATTTAAAACATGCACAGTGGAGAGAATGTTGGCATACCTTTATGCTACTTTGATCTAATGTGACTGACATTTCTTTGGATATTGTACTTTTGGAAATTGTAAATGATCTTAGCACACTGCTAACTAAAACGACTGCTCCCTTGTGCTCCAAAAATCAGCCTGAATTTGTCTAAAGTATGCTATCCTTAGCAGCTATTAAAATAGGGAAAATGAATTTTGCCAGACTAGACAAGACCAGCTTCTGAAAGTGCAATGAATGAATTACCAAATATATAAAATGTAAAAAAAAGTTATCGGCTCTTTTTTTACAATTTACCTCTGAAGTTCAGGAAGTGAAAATGACCAAGTGGAGCCAGCACTTTTTTGAAAGGTGCACATCTGGAGTAAGGCCAAGCTGTATACTCTATAACCCATATTACACCCATCAATCATACACCAAAATAAAGGGAATTAAAGGTTCTTTGAACAATACCTAAGATATACAAGATCTTTTTTAAATAGCCAGTATAACTAGTGAGGAAACCCGGGGGAATTCTTTTTCTTTAAAATTCTAACCCTATGCAAAATACGAAACTGTAGAGCGCCACCTATACTATGCATCAAAAAGTAAAATTCGATGCATTATATGGCAATAATCACACTAATATACATCAAATAGCAACAATATGCATCAAATAGAACTACTATGCAACAAATAGAAAAACTATGCACCAAATAGCAATAATGTGCATCAAATGGCAATACTATGCATCAAATAGCAAAACCATGTATCATATAGCAATAAACACGCTACTATGCGTCATATAGCAATACTATGCATGAAATAGCAAAACTATGCATCATAAAGCAATACTATGAATCATATAGCAATACTATGCATCCCATAGCAATACTGTGTATGCTATAAAAATAATAAGCATCATATAGCAATAATTTCCATCGCATAGCAAGATTTTAGCAAAAGATTAGTTTGACTTAATATCGAAACGTCTGAGAGTGGTTACTTTTTTTACACAATGACAACTGTTGATCGTCATTATCATCCTTTTTACTCCGGTACACGCATCATTTATTTGCAATATAGTCGCCATACTGTTTCTGGTGTTACGACTCCATGGTCATAAACTATGTTAACATAAAAAACAAAATCAACAAGTTTTATCAAACTTAAAAAATAATTTAATTATCAAAATTATAAACGAAAATGTGAGAGCAACTTACAGTATTATGAAGTGAATCGAAAATAATCCTGATAAGTTCTGTGAAAGTCCAAATGAATGAAAAGTTCCGTATAAATTTCAAAACCGGAAATTTACTGGTCTGACAAGAATCGTGACTTTGTCAAAATGGCGTTGTCCAGAATTCCTTTAATAATTCACAACAGTTCCAGAATAATATTATAGTCCAAATAATGAACACTTTCTATTTCCACTGAACAGTCCAAACAAATGTTTTTCTCTCGAATAATATCTAAGTATAACATAAAACACGTCTGCAGACTTACAACAGGAATACAAGAAATAAGAATGACTGCAAACTAGAAATGAATCTGATTGGTCAGTTCTCTTCTTATATATGCCTTCTATTTCAACTATATTTCACAACATACCCCAACGTGACAGATGGCACTACTCAATTTATTTCGAAAATGCCTATTAGTGTGACTTAGCCCAACCAATGGGAAATTACTTAAATCTTCTAGAATCATTCAAACCCCACCAGCCAATGAGAAATGGACCAAACTCGTCAACAAGTCTTATTATTAAAAATAGTCAACATATACGTAAGCATCTGTTTAAAGATCTTATGTAATATTAGGCTCTTAATATTCCTACAACAAACCTATGATATGGAAATTACTACAATTTTTAAAGCCATGAATAAAAAAGTTTAAAAATCTGATAAAATCATGTACCAGAAGTTAAAAAATATAGATATACATAATGCTGGTATGTTTATAAATATTAAAGTGACTTACAATAAAGGAGAGAGAGAGAGAGAGAGAGAGAGAGAGAGAGAGAGAGAGAGAGAGAGAGAGAGAGAGAGAGAGATGGGTGAATGCACATACTATTTCCAGTATGAAATTAAATATTTCGGACTGTCCGTGTCTAATGGCGGTTTGCAGTGGATTTTCTCCCTTATTGTTCTTCATGAAAAGAATGTTCAGTCTCTGAAGGAACAACTGCTCCTTCTCTGTCGGTCCCAAGATCGATCCTGTGTCGGAGCCCGTCTCATGCCAGTGAGCGAGTTTGTTCCCATCCGAGGTCAAGCCGCCCAGGTTCCCCTCACTGATATGCTTTAGCATGGACTGTACTTTCTCAGATTTCCCAGGGTAGAGGTAGACATAATCGATCAGGCTTTGATATATATTGTCTCCCCTACTGTTCACTCGAGTTAGATCGGCACCATGTCGAAGAAGCAAGTCCACCATCTCTATGTTACCAATGCAGGCTGCAGAAAAGACAAGAAAGCTTATTTAATTACCTTTTTTCGTAAATAAGATACTTGTCAACTAAGTCCTATAGATAGGAGTTTTGCCTCGTAGTTGATGCGATGATTTATCATTCAGACAATGGAACGGACGCTGGAAGATCGTATTTGAAAAATTGACTTCAGGAGAATCGAATGGAAGTGAAATCGAATGGAACAGGGATCTCAATTCCGACTGCAGTTTTTGATTTTAGACCCTTTAAAATTCAGTCATAGAGTGTGGAAGTACATATATATATATATATATTGAACAAGTATTTAACTGGATTGCATAATGTCCATCGCATCGTATCAGTGGCAGCTCATCTCACTAACGTGGTAAATATTTTTAACGAAGAAATACTTTCATTTAAAAAGGCGATTTTTTTTTGGCGAAAACAACACTTTCTCACGTAAAGTCGCTTTTTTCAGGAAGGAATATTTTCCCAACCGAGATTTGTCTGGCTAATACTATTATATTCCGAAAAGGTCATCACTTTTTTCGTTGTAAAAATGAATGCACCTTATCGAAAATTTCAAAATTGAATTGCTTTTTGACGAAGAAACTTATTCTGATAAGTCTTGTTTCTTCCCGAAACAAATTTCCAATCCTCATGAACGGTTATCTTTTTTCATGAAAAATGTATATTCTTGATGAAGATTGGACTTTTTCGGCAAAATGCTAATTCTTTCGTGAAAATTTTGCATCGACAGTGTAAAGCACTTTTTCGTGAAAATGTTCAGTTCTTAGACATACGAAGCTACTTTATGCAAAAGACATTTTGTCAAGAAGTCTGTGCTTTATACAAATATTCTTCGTCAATGATTGTTTGGATTTTTAACGACACTCTTTTGTTCGTGAAGAAAGTGACATTCTTCTTGAGGATTGTCATTCTAGGTTACGAAGATAGCACTTTTAGTGAAGAACTTCTATAATCTGCTTTCTACGTAACAAATAACAATTCTTTGTGAAGATTTTACTTTACTAGCACAGAAAACCATATTTCCGGAAGCCTTTACAATTTACGTGAAAAGAAAGAAATGAGTCGCCATGAGGGTTTAGTATCTAACGCTGGAATGGAAATGTTACGGATTGATAAGATAAGACAAATTCATCTTGTCATCTTGTGCACAGCTCACCATTAGCAAAATAGGTTACAGTGCCCTTTTTCACATTTCATTTATTACTTATTGTTTTAAAAAATATACAGTTGTGTACATAGTTACAAAAATTATTGGGCGTGTTCATCATTGAGGGTTCTATACGCCACCGGCAAAAGTACGTCACGGTAGCCTACTTTTTACGCTCCAGTTATTTCATGTACTATTTGTATTTAGTTCAGTTTCCGTGACACTGTTGTATGTACTTCATGAAGATTTCACAGAATTTCTCACCACGAACAACGGTCGGATGAAGTGTCAATTTTATATAATGTAAATTAATCTTTTCTTCAGAAAAACGAAGACAAAAAAAAAATAAACCAGACACTGTATAGCTTTTTCAAAGATATTGTTATTTTCTTTCCTTCTTGATTTCGAACAGAAGATAAATGGAACAAATGCTTGCAAAGGATGTCATCCCCTTTCAGAATATATTGTTAGGTACAGGTTCTCTGCTTTCTTCCACATCGACCACAGTACGCGAACATATCAGTCGTAGATTACACAGCGAATGCGGTTAAATCTTCTGGAGTTAAAGGAGAGAAACAAAGTTTAAATAATAAACCAGTACTCCGAATCTGTCCTAAACTATGAGATGTAAATAAAACATTTTTATTTTAGGAAATGTCAGCCAATAGAAAATGAGGAAATCTTTCATCAGCTCCACATATAAGGGACATGAATGTTAACCATTATGACAACATTCCACAGTAAAGGGATACCAAAGTTAACCGTTAGAAAAACATTCCACAGAAAAAGGATATCAAAGTTAACCGTTAGCCAACATTCCACACAAAAGGGATATCACAGTTAACCGTATGACAATATTCCACAGAAAAGGGACTCCAAAGTTAACCGTTAGGACAAAGTTTCACAGAAAAAGGATATCAAAGTTAACCGTTAGACAACATTACACACAAAAGGGACATCAAAGTTAACCATTAGTCAACATTCCACAGAAAAGTACATCAAAATTAACCGTTAGACAACATTCCCGTGTTATCAAATAAAAGACACAGTCCCTTCATTTAAAAACTTCAAATATTTAAATTTTGCAGACAGTCATATTTTCTTTCAGTTTATTACAAGTACATGCGTTCTTCTACGTATTATCAACCAGTAAATCATCCGATTGGACATCCAACTCCAAAAATAGAGCCAATTGGTCCAATCAGTTTTCTAGATTATATTAGTTCCAGCATACCTGCAACGGATAATGGAAGTTCTGCCCTCATGACTGTTTGCCGAAATGAACTCCCACTCGCAAGCGTATGGAGAAGCTGTTCCTTCATCTCAGCCTGCAGTTTTTCTAACAAAATCTGCACGACTTTGCAGCTGTTCTTACAAATAGCCATGTGGAGTGGCGTCTGTCCCTCAAAGGGTCCTTGAGAAAGCAAAAAATAAAATAGAAAGCACAGGGTCAAAACGCAAAAATATAATTTTATTTTTAAAAAATCTTCGTTTCAAGTTCCCTTTATATTCAGTCGTCAGACAGCTTATTAATATTTAGTGACAAAACACGTGCCAGTACTGTATTAACTTTAATGTTCATAGCTTCAAATCTCTCAACGATTTTATTGATGTACCTCTTGCACCTGCTGGAGGAGATATTTGGACTCTTTTCTGTGTGTTCATTACATAGTATGTTTGTCTGTTAATCCAGATTTATATCATTCTGATTTTTAAAAAGAGTTCTGTGGTTGCATACGAATGAAATGTCTTATACTTGGTGGACCTAAATCTACTTTACCAGTAGTAAGGAGTGAAGGAGTGTTACAGTTCCACACTGCTTTATAATCTAATCCTTACCCCTTCTCGGTTCTATCGCCATCCAAGGTGCCTCTGTCACCAGCCACTCCAAGAGCTCCACCTCCGCTTCCTGTGTAAATGTCAAAAGCGTAACGATGGCGTGGACCAACGTAAAGTTGTGGTTAGATTTCTGTGACAGCAAACTCTTTATGACAGTGTCATCTTGAAACTTCTCTACAGTCCTCCGGCACTCGACCTCGTCCCGGGACAGAGCAATCTTCTCGGCAAGGTCGATAACTCTCTCCATCGTGTGGTCCATATTCTCGGTTTCGGTTAGACCTTCCTCGCTATTTCTCATGGAATTCCGATTTCCCATTTTTTGAAGAAGGAGCTTTCCGCTTTGCTCCGAGTTTCAAAGAACTTGCTTCGCTTTCAAACTGCTCTATTAAATATAAAGCAAACAAACTCCTTAAAGAGACAAAGGTCAGCATAATTGTTATTTAAAGAGAAAGAAATAGAGAGGAAACGAAATGTACACCTGGCAATATATGACTTTATTCTCCCCACTTTCAAACATATGCCTGGTACAGCGATATCTGATTGTTTAATTATTGTGTTATCTTCTTCCAAACCACTTAGTTTAAATTTTCTTTGACTCTAGTTTTGTTTGTTGTCTGCGTTTTTAAATAATGTCAATATTCATATAATTAGGGAACGTATTTTAATTTAAATCAATTTTATTCAGCAACTTCCTTCGGAGCGTTCGAAGTAAATGCAATTGCCGCACACAACTAACCATGAAGATTTAGATATTTGCATCATTTACGTGAATCATTTTTCCCTTAGTGTCTACATTTTGCGTATAAATTGTACTTTCTTTCGAAACAGGCCATATTCATTACGGCCGATGTTTGACATCAAAATAGTAAGCAGCTTTGTGTCATGGTTAGTAGGGTAGGTCAAAACACATTGTACGTGCATTTAGGCACCTGTAGGAGGATTTGGTGCATAATGGAAAAGGACAGTTAAACGGAAAGCTCATGCTAATTTTGTATTATATATATTATATACAAGAGAAGTTTACAAATAGAGAGAGCTAGTACCTTTGCACATTTTGAATTAAAACATCTAATTAGCTTCGGTGCAGCCCACGAACAACAAAATGAAAACTAGAATGATGAATTCAATTTCCATCTATCCTTATTGTAAGTTAAATAGTACAGCTGGTGACGAGTATCCTAATAAAATTATATTTGTACGACTTTATTCTTAGTCTTTTACACACTCAGCTGAGCTACCGCAATGAAAATTAAAATAAATTTGCAAGCACACCTCTTGAATGATCGTTGTATGTGTATGTTTATGTTCTGCACTGTTACAACTTTAACATTACTTCTCGATGTGCCTTAGTAGATTTTAACTGGTTGACGCTGTGTTAAGTCAATAATAAGGTGAGTCAAGTCAGTCATTCTAGAAATATCTGGCATATTGCGTAGACTATGGCCGCTATTCACATAAACCTGAAAGTCAAGTCTAAAGTGTTTTTAAAAATATCTTTGGGACTATCAAGGAATGTTTACATTTAAACTTGCATGCATTGCAACTTTAATTTCTTTAGTATTTATTTGCGATATAATAGGATCGTATTTGTTGAGCATTGTTGAGAATGTTTGCCCTTAGTGGTGCTTGACAATGATCCATGTTTTGCATAACATGCCTATTTTAATGTAGCAGTCGAATTTTTTCATAAATTATGTAATTTACTCAGACATATCGTCTTTATTTCATTTTTTAGTTTCCGCAGGTATATTAGACTTACCTGGCGCAAAAGGAAACCAATACACTCCCCCGTGCCCATACATCTTTATGCAAACAGTGGAATTTTTGTGTGTATCAAAATTCTGTTTGATAAAAATCAGTGGAGAACCAGAATTTGGCCAGTTTTCGCAGGGTGAATTTGATTTAAGAATTTGGTCAGCGTTTCGCATGGCAAATACGAGTTAAGGGTCATATTTTGGTACAACAGGGCAAACTAGAATTGACTTATTTTATTTTCAGGTGTCAGTAAACTCTTGAGCCCCACTTACAGGGACACCCTCTTATAACGGACATCTGTTTAGAATTGATACATGGTCACAATAGGCACAAATAGATTATGCATTTGAATGACAGAATGACTGATATAAAATCTAAATTATTTGTATTCATTATATTCATATCTTTGTCAGTGCTCTAATGACAAATATATGTTTTAATTTTTCTTCCTTTCCATACAAGCACTACATTTTTAGCCCTGCTTTTCGGACAAGAGCACACATACATACTTCAATAAAAATAAAGATTTCTATATTCAGTCAACTGATACCAAATCAAACCGACTTAATATAAAACATAATCACCTTTAATAAGTATCAAGTTAAAAACCTATTCCGAGTGGAAAATACTTAAGGAGGATAACTGAGTACAGTTTAAGTTATCATTAGAATAATGTAGGGAAGTAGTAAGTAAATATAGGGCTATGGTCACATTTTTATATTCCCGTTTTTTGGTCCAAGGACCCCTATAAAACCTGCTTTTCATGCAAAAAAAAAACACGGTGCAGGTAATGTTCGTTTAGCATTCTGAGCCCTCCTAGTTTTACTGAATTTTCACTAATTTTGTCGATTTTGTGGATTTTGTCGATTTTATGGATTTTGTCAATTTTATGGTTTGTCAATTTTATGTTTTATTTTATGTTTTATTAATTTTATGTTTTATCCATTTTATGCGCATTAATATAATGGTCAAAGGAAGAAAACTTACTGAGGCAGAAGAAGATGAAATACGGAAAGATTACGGTAAGATGGCGATTGGCGACATTCTACATAAATATGGAATTGGACCACAGCGACTACATAGAATAGCTGAAGGGCGAAAACCAGCAGTTAAGGTGAGATATCTAGCAGAACATGAGGAAAAGATGAAATATGCTATACCTGATCGGAAATATTTTACAAAGACCGATCTTGTGAAAGTGGCGAATATAATCAGCCGGGACACGAATAAAACTTTAGAAGAGCTAAATAATGCTAAGTTGGATCTGGAAGAAAAGAATAAGAGATTAAAGATCAAGTTGCAGGAGAGCAGTAATAATGTAGAGGATCTGAATAATAGAATTGAGGAAGGCGGTAAAATTGTGCATGAGGTGATTAACAAGCTGCAGGAGAAAGAATTGAGGAAGACCTGAGGAAGAAATTGCTGGAAAGCAATAAAGTTGTGCAAGAACTAAGTATAAAGTTGGCGAAAAAAGATGAAATTGAGCAGAAAAAAGACAACAAACCGCCCCAGAATAAAATAACATCTAAAGAACTTGCCATTGCGGAGATGCTTAGATGAGGGCCAATTTTAGTTTATATATGGCTCATCTAAAAACAACATTTTGCCACCTGTTCCTTGCATTGTCATTGTTTTGAGGCTTAATATAATTGCAACTACTCTATATTCACCTGGAGGTGCTACTCTTGCGTTAAGATGAATGTCGACGATACTCTGCTTAATCAAGTCTAAATGCTCAAGTGAGAAATAAAATATAGGATACAATGTGTTAAAGTCCTTCTGTGAAATTAAAAATCCAGTATCAACATTATTAAGATGATTTTCAAATGATAGCAATTTCTGATATGCTCTTGCAGTACTGTAGGTAGCAGCAGCATGGGATAGTATAACACTCGGTTCCTTTTGGTTATTTATCATTAATGAAATATCATAACTCCCACGTTATCAAATATTGCTGTTGATTGAACAACATTATTTAATCTTCTAATAACCTGAAAGACAATAAATATATGCCTTGGCGCAGTTATTCCCTGTTTTGATGATAGATGCCATGAAAAATCACCAGCAAGAGTAGTCTGTATAGTGTCAGTACTCATGCTATAATATACAATTCCAGTTCTTCTTTCTGACCTCATGAAATCTAGTAGCTGCCGTTCTATTTCCATTGAGGGCTTAAGTGAAGGCATCCACAACACTAATTTTGTTAATGTAACTTGTGGCACACTGTCATCTATAGCGGCGGACCATATTGTATTGTTGTCATTTTGTCTTCTGATTAGCGCGACAGTGTGCTTAACCCCATATATAACTTTTTTATGATCTCTGCAAAAGCCAAATATATGGGAAAGTGGAACTGCATATGAAAATTTTCTTGTAGCGCCAATTAACATATCTTTGCGGGCTGTATAACCTGGATTATTGTTAATGCTATCAGCTACATCCTTAGTAAACATCAATGACCGGCCAATAGTTTTGACATAGTCATCGCTGTATATCTACATAGCCCCAGCACAGTTGTTGCTATGTCAATATTTGTTGTTATGTCCTCTATGATTTTATTATCAATAAGATAAGTTGCCCCATCAAACAGTGACATAATGGCATTATTAGCAAACCCAATATTATCATCTGCAGCATAATTCGCTGGCGCTGCAGGATCATGAAAATTTCTTATATTTCCTTCAACCTCGAGAAACGCCTCAGACGGGAGGTAATATCTGCTCGTGTTATGCACGTCTATTTCAATTCTTCCTCGTTGACTGGGATCTTGAACTCTATAAACAAAGAGTTGATAATCTGCCATTGAATCATCTTTGATTATTGGCTAGTCAATGTTGAAAAAGTCACTAACTCTTCTCTCCGTCATTATTTAATGAGACAATATCTAAATAATATAAAAAATGAATCAGAGTTCAGACTCAATGAGATTACTGAATTATGTGAAAAAATAAAACTGATGATTGGCCGCTGCGAGGATGAAGTTGAGAAATACATAAGGCGAACAAGGATAATAGATATTGTTTATTCTGTCTCGGCATTTCCACTGGGGCCGGTATTTTATTAACTATTATGCTGCCAGCTTCACCGGCGACCTTATCCATTGGAGTTTTATGTAGTGTTTTTAACATCATAATGAAGAAGATAAATACCTGCACGACAGAAAAATTAAGCAGTTGTAAGTTGCAGCTCTATGAGGCACGAACATTATTAAAAGAACTTGAGGAAACTTTATCTGATTTTCTAGAGGACGGAAATTTATCGGCAGAAGAATTTGCCAGTCTGTTGAATCTGTATAATTCAATGATAAATAATATAATGATTAGATATAAGTCACAATTGAGACCAGTGAGAAAAAGAGTAATAGGCGCAAATTCACCGATGTACTCAGTTACGTACGGAGGCAGTATCGGCGATACAATAATGACATTGTTTAGGAAGGCGGCGCCGACACTGAAAAGTTTAGCTATGAAGGCAGTCGAGAGAGTTGTACCTGAGGCGGCAATGACGTTGTTCGAAAAACTCAAACAAAAAATGGCGAAAAAAGAAATTTTACCTGACCAACTTCAGAGGGTCGTTGATGAGACAGTGACCAGAAAATTGCTGGAAAAGCAATTATATTATGATTAATTTTATAATGGAGACTATAATGTTGACGCTGACGTCAAATAAGCCAGAGTTCAGCATAAATTTCCTGAGGCCAATGCATATACAGAGAATTGCATTATATAAGCTGCGGCTATATTACAGTTGGCCAAACATAATCAGTGAAGAATTCAGCGGCGCGAAGGTTAATAATACTATTGTTTTTGGTGTGAAGGGCGATGCGAACGATTATACTTGGCACACTATTTTTGCCGAGAGGTGCTTATGAGATAGAGAATATAAATGAGGAGTTTCAGAGGCAATTCAAGCGTTTGACTGGTGTTGATGACAAAATTATAATAAGAGGCGATGATACAACATTGAAGTCAATCATCGAAATTCTTGATGCGCGTTATGTTGTTGATATTGCTAAATCGAGCGTGAGAACTGTTTTGGGCTGGCCCAGTTATCTTGCAGAGGAGCAAAAATATCCTGCGCTTCCTGATATAAATTTAAATCCTGACAATGTTGGTCCACTTGATGTAGACAAATATAAGGGTGAATTTTATGATAATCCAAGATTCACTGTAAAAGAAATATATAAAAAGATGGTAGCACGGCCGGAGGTTTCAGATGCACATGAACTTTATCAAGCAGCACAAGCTTATTGGAAGGAATATTTAAAGACTATGGGGAGATTAATAAAATCCGTAGATAGTTTAACAGGCCAATTTAAGGAAGATTTTGATCAAGCAATAATAGAAACTTACAAGAATAATATTGTATCAGAATATGGGTATCTTGTTAAATTAATTAACTGTGCAAGACAATTAAGAGCTGAGATTCGTTATGAAATTCTTAGTAATGTGCCACCAAAAGATATGGTAGATCTTGATAGAAAACTTTATCCATATTTAAATGTGTTTGATGAAGGAGAAAATATAGGGCCGATAAAAAATTATTATGATGTGAAGAATGAGATACTGACGACAATAAAAACAAGATGGAGTGCAAATAAATCACCTGATGCGGAAAATTTAACTTCCAGCAACAGCGTCAACAACGACGGCATTCATCATTCACCGCGCATTGTAAATATTAATGAGGTTATCTCTGTTAATCTGGAATGTGACGCTGTCGAGCAAAGTTACAGTGTAGATATTTCAAAATCAAGCACAGTCAATCAGGGATTTATTATTTATTCATTCAATCCCAAAGTCTCGCCTGGATATCTGATTATTGAGGAGCCCAAAAACATTGTAAATCTCAAAGTAAATAAATTTATAAACAGAATGAATTTTAGACTGACCAATCAAGCTGGAAGATTGATAAATACGCGCGGCGAGGAATTAAACGTCAATCTTTTGCTGCAGGTAGAAAAATAAAAAAAAAAATGTTTATTTAACTCTCTTCTCTATCTCACAAATTCTACTTCTATATGTTTTTCCGCCACATTTTGCGCATATGTTTATTTTTCCCCTTACGCCTATTCCGCATAAAAAACATGGCGTTAATTTTTTTACTCCTCTTTTGAGGAAAGAATTATGTTTGGCGCAGAATTCACCGACGCATCCTTTATTGCATCTTTCATTTTTTCCTTGAAACAACCATGCACATTTGTTTGGCGCGGGCATAAATGGCATTATATAACAAGAAAACATTTAATTAAATACTACATGAGCATCATATAATATATAATGGGGGAAGATATTCTTGATCTTATTCTGAATGACGCAGAATATATCAATTCCTGAGAAAACTCTGCAAGATTGCGACATAGATGAATATTCACTTGAGAAAGTAAGAGAAAATATTGAAAGGCAAGCAGAAATGGACTTAAATTTTTTGCTAAGAGACGTTACTTATATCTTTGTGAATATTATAAATTATTTCTTTTGTCCTTCAAAGATCTTATTTATCATGATTATAAGGCTGATGCAATAGAAAATCTGGAAATTCCCCGTTACGAGATCAATTATTGTCGCAAGTACATAGATGATGACGACGCAAAGATATATGGGCGCGGCATAATAATTCAAGATTTAAATAAATTTTATATGTTTACAACAGACGAAGACTTTAGTAACTTTGCCAAGAAATTTAAAGGACAAAGTTCCGTGACTGAAATAATACCAGTATTTAGGCTGAGATATCCGATCTTTGATCTTGATACACATTTTATTTGCGAAGATGAGAATGACCAAAAACATAAAAGCAACAGACAAACAAATAGACATTGATGATGTCATTGATTATTTCTCAAAATTATGTGATTGTCCAACTCACAGAGTATATGTTTTTAGGACAAATGGTGGTTATCATGTACTTTGTAAAACTGAGCCGGTAACATTTGATCAGCAGAAACAATTAACAAGGAAAGCCTTTGAGGAAAAAAATCCGGCCTGGAAAGTAGATCGTCAAGCTGGTCTTTACAGCATCAAGTTGAATAACACGCGAAGTTTCAAAGGTGGAGAAATAACTGATTGTAAAACATTATTAACAGGCCTTGATTATGAAGATGATCAATCAGAATATTTAGTCTGCCCCGTTAAAATTCAGCCTCGTTATGATGTTTATGTGCCCAGAGAAAATAATTATAATAATGATGCCAGCAAAGAAATAAGCCCAGCAGATCTTGATAGGTTATCTGTCGCGTTAACTGGAGAAGCTGGTCAGTTACAAAGCATTATTTGCTCAGCAGAAAAAAGACATACTGTAACAAGAAAACCAGGCCATTATTGCAAAATTTGTCAGCGCAAACATGGATATAATGAAACTCATGGTTATATTGAGCAGAAATGCGATAACTGCATTATATATAGTTACCGTGATCGTTTTGTGATATTTTGCCCAAGAACAGAAGAAAACATAACATTATATCACTGGGGCGACATTCTTTACCAAGAAGAAAATGAAAATGATTCTGACACTGAATCTGAATATGAAAAACTTCAGGAGAAAGTTGATTATATCAACAATGGAATTAAGAAGCTGTCAAAAATATTAACAGGAAAAGCTAATAAACTTCGCTGTGCTGAAATTGAGAATGGCGAGATTAAAATAACAAAACCTGCATTTTGTAGAATGTGTGAACGCAGTCATATAGATTATTATTTTCTCGTGACGAATATCGAGCCTGCATTCTATCGGATAAAATTTTCATGTGGTCCACTTTCAACGGGCGTTGATAAATGTTATATCAAAACAAAGAAATTGTAAGCTTTTTCAGTGAGAAAATTGAAATTAAATAAACACATTGCTATTATTAAATATTTCATGACTGAACGAAGTATACAAGTCAGACAATTGAGACGTGAGCATGAAAGAATGACGGGTGTTTATCCATCCTACCCGAGAAGCAATATTGCACTGAGAACTTTACAAGAATCTATTGCAAAGATATATAAGGAAAAGTACAAAGATGTTGTTGGTGAGCTTCGGAAAGAAGCAGGATTCTCTGAACGAAGTAGACATCTTAGAGGATTAAGACGTGAGCATGAGAGATTGACGGGCGTTTATCCAGCCTACCCGAAGAACAATGCCGAGCTGAGAACTTTACAAGAATCTGTTGCAAAGTTATATAAGGAAAAGTACACAGATGTTCTTGGTGACCTTCAGAGACAAGCAAAATTCAGAAAAATATATAAAAGAGAAAAACCTGAATATCCTGGCGCATTATATGAAATTGCGAAATACATTGATGGCGGGAAAACATTCCGCATGGATGTTGAAGAGAGACTGCTTGATACATTAATTCTTGATGGGATCAGAGCAATTATAGACATTTTTAAATCCCCTATAAAATTATCAGTGGAGCTGCTGAGTGATTTCCGGAATAATGTCAATAATGATACGGAATTATACATCATCAGATACACATATTATTCTTCCTGATGATGGCCTTCAAAAGATGGCCGCGGCGGTAATACAAGAGATAAACAGAAAGATTGAGGAGTTCAATGATAAAAGGTTCGGGTTGGACTTTATCACATATGAAATATTTATTATTTCATGTGAATATTTACAAACCATTGCGAGGTGGCACGTTTGTTGTTTTGCCAGCGCCAATAAAAAACTCAATGCTGCATTAATGTTGTGAATGACGATAATAAATGTTTTATTTGGTCTGTGCTTGCGGCGCTATTTCCACCAAACAATAACCCCAATCTAATGAGTAATTATAAGAAACATTACACAAGATTAAACATAACAGATATTAATTTCCCAACAGAAATAAAACAGATCAGCAAGTTTGAGAAGCAAAATGCAGAGTTAATTCCTCAGGGCATCAATGTTTTTGGTTTCGATGAATAATATAAATTATTTCCATTGAGAATTTCGTCGAAAGCCGGCCCATTAACAATCAGTCTTGGACTATATAATCAGCATTATGTTTGGATTAAAAACTTTAATGCGCTCGCCCACAAACAATACAGTAAATCTGAAAACAAAATGTATTTCTGTTATAAATGCCTTCATGGATTTTATAGTCAGGAGAAATTAGATGACCACATAAAATATTGTGAATATAATCAGCGAACATCATTACCATGCAGCCGCGATAAACTCCTGGGATTTACGATGCATGAGAGAACTTTAGCACATCCTTTTACATTTACTTATGATTTTGAGGCAATCTTGAGGCCATGTGAAATTGATCGTTAAAACACAATAATGATCCAACAGTGGCAATCAACGAACATATACCTGTTGCTGTTGCTTATAAACTCACATCTATCACTGATCCTGCTTTCTCAAAACCAGTCTAAGTTTACCGCCGTAAAAGTGAACAAGATGAAGATCCTGCAGTGTGGCTGTTGAAAAGATTGATTGAGGAGGTAAATAATCTTTATAATAATGTGCTGAACAAAGTTCCTAAGAATGATTGTAGCCCTGCTAATTTTAAAAATTCAAGCACATGTCATATTTGCGAGAAAACATTCGATAAAATAACAAAGTTGAAAATTTCTGCAATGTAACTGCAAAATATTTAGGAGCCGCCCATCAAAGTTGCAAGAAAAAATATAAAAAAGTAAAAGTATTTCCATGCGTTGCTCATAATTTCCGTGGTTATGACAGTCATTTCATTCTGCGCGCGCTTGGACATCCTGATATTGTAAAGTTAACTGGAAACATGAAAATCAGCTACATCCCTAACAACACTGAAAAGTTTATGTCTGTTACAATCGGCGCGTTAAGATTCATCGACAGCATGCAATTCATGAGCTCATCATTAGATTCACTTGCTAAAAATTGTCCTGATTTTACGTCGTTGTCGGAATATTTCCAGGCTAACACATCATTAATGAAAAAGAAAGGTATATTTCCTTATGAATACATCGATGACTTCGCCAGGTTAAATGAAACATCATTGCCTGAGAAACATAAATTTTACTCAAACATCTCAGGATCAAACATAACAGATGCAGAATATGCACATGCGCTGAATGTTTGGGACATATTTCAATGTAAAACGCTGGTGATTATCTTTATATTTACCTTGTGCAGGATGTATTGTTACTCGATGACATCTTCAGATCTTTTCGCAAAACATCGCTGAAAACTTACAAACTTGACCCCGCATGGTATTATTCTGCGCCGGGGCTGTCATGGGATGCATTGTTCAAGATAACAGGAAAGCAGGTTGAGCTTATAACTGATATTGACATGTTTAACTTTATCAGCAAATCTATACGCGGCGGAATCAGTGTTATAAGTAAAAAATATGCAAAAGTAGACAATAAATCATCATTTATCAAGTATTATGACATGAATGGACTTTACTCGACAGCTATGACATTACCAATGCCCAGCAGATGCTGCAAATGGATAAATGAAGAATTCATGCAGCTCACCAACAACATGAATGATGACATGACAAAAAACACATAGTTTCTTTGTGGAAGTTGATGTCAATTATCCACATAAATTACATGATGAGCATAATTACTATCCATTCCTGCCTGAAAAATTGGTCGTCACTGATAACATGTTATCGGCGGAACAACTGAAAATGCGCGATAGTTATGCTGGAAAGCCCGATGTTGTCTCAAAACTTGTGCCTAATGGAATGAATAAACATAATTATGTTTGTCACTGGAAACATCTAAAGCAGGCGCTTGATCATGGACTCGAGTTAGTAAAGATTCACAAAATATTGATGTTTGAGCAGTCATCATGGATGGCCGATTATATAAATTTCAATATTAAGATGCGGACTGACCCAAACGCCACAGATTTTGATAAGGACTTTTACAAGCTCATGAACAATGCAGTATTTGGCAAGACAATGGAAAAGATTCATAAGCGTGTTGATATTGTGATTTGTAACTCACAAAAGAAACTCAACAAACTTGTTGCCGAGCCGAATTTTGAAAAATGCATCCACATAAATGCTAACTTGTGCCTGATCAAGAGAACAAAGAAAAATCTAAAGTTGAATAAGCCAATATTCATCGGCGCCTCTATGCTCGAAATATCAAAATCGCTCATGTTTGAATTTCATTACGACTTCACCAAGAAACTCTGGCCTAAACTGAATTTGTTAGCCACGGACACAGATTCATTTATTTATGAAATATTCACAGACGACATAAAAGATGAATCAGCTCATCCTGATCGCTTTGATTTAGCCGGAAGTAAAGCATAAGGCCTCATGAAAGATGAGTTTCCCAAAGATTCCATTGTTGAGTTTGTTGGTCTGAGGCCAAAGATGTATTCATTCCTGACACAGAGCCAATATAATAAAAAGGTGCTGAAGGGCATAAAAAAATGTGTGGTCAACAAAGAAGTAACGTTCGATGATTATCTTGTTACTCTGCAGAAATCAACTGCAATATACAAAGACATGTACACTTTCAGGTCTTGCAAGCATATAATATTTACTAATAAAGTTCATAAAGTAGCCCTGACAAACTTCGATAATAAGCGATGGAGCAGCAATGGAATAGATACATTCATGATTGGCCATTATCAATCTCTTCCTATTTAAATTTGAATCTGCGCCAGATAAAATATAATGGTGAAATCTGAATCTATTATTAAAACTCCAGAAGACCCCCCAATATAATAGAATTTGTGACTTCGCCAAATCCAGCTCAAAAGTTAATAATAAAAAAAAAATCTACACTACATATTATATTTCAAATTATTATGCTCCTGGTTTCTCGAGAAAGGCAATCAATTATCTGTTTGATGAGAGACGAGAAAAAGTTGTAGATCGTCTGCGAAGAAAGTTGGCTAAAAAACAAAGATAGAGGACGCGTTATTTTAATCCGAGCCCAATGCGATATCTTGATTTCGGATCGGACAGCACAATTGTTATAAATCCATAAGGTTTTGTTTTTGCGCTGAGCAGTAATGTCTTAAAGTCATTTAGCGACATATCACCATCACACCATGTCCTGAAAATATTATTTCGGCCAAATGTATCTATGTTCGTAAATACTGATAAAAGATTGCAGTTGTCGCGGATGACTTTTGGAATCTGGCAATATCGTTGTGTCGCATATATAAGATCAATATTTTTATGTCTGCCCCGAGAAAACAGTTTTGATATGTTTTTCTGATTGTCCAGCATGACATCATCAAATACAACTAAGTTGTTTAGTGCCGGATCAAAGTCATCGATAGACGGCGCAGAATCATCATAATAAAACTGTATGCTGTCTTCGGCGGCCCCATCAAGCGCCTCTCTCAACTGCTCATTGAGATTTTTTAGCACTTTATAACAATTCTGATCATCAAGCGACGGTGCGATCATATATAATTTGTCCCATTTTAAGTGCTTCATGATGAGGCTCAATAATAATAGTGTTTTTCCTGAGCCAGATGGACCCGTGATAATCATTCTTATTGAATTTGGCAACTTCTCATGATGTTTAACGTCAGTATTGTCGGCTCCTGTGAAATCAATAACATCCATATATTATATCATGACAAGAATTTAATTGCCTCATAACCACAGATTGGCGGATCTGTTAGCTTTTGCGTGGGATGGACCTCATATAAAACATCGCGCTTAACCTAATTCATAAACTCCAGCGGCGGTGGAAGAGCATAAGAATCAAAATAGAGGACTCTATCAGGACTGATTTCGTATGCTGTCCAGTGTGTGCCCGGGCCAAGATTATCATCGAGATTGATGATGCCAGTTTCATAAGTGTTTGGCTGGGCCGGTAATTGGTCGCGCATAAATACACCTCTAAAATGTTTTATTTTGTTTTTCTGCGCCATCTCCAGCAGATCATAGTTTGTTAGCGCCTTGGATATGGCGCGAGGCGATATCCGCGGCCTTTTTTTAATCCCTTTCCTGTAACCTTATCAATTATAGCCGATCCAATCGATTTTAGGATAGGAGCTATTGCTGGGGCCAACATTCCTAGCAGCGGAAGAAAACCACCGCTTTTTACAGTGTTCTTTACATTAGCAGCTGATAAACTAAGAACAGTACCTTTTAATTTTGACTTTGCACTGGTGAATGATTTATATTGTCTATCAGACACCGTAAGTTTATTTGTACCTGACATATGCTCTTTCTTGATAGAGATTTTTAGCGGACAATTGTTACTCACGGCTCTTTGTAGATTTTTTATTTGACCAGCGGTTAATGTCACTCCGATTTCATGTGTATTATTACTCATTAATATTATTATATCTGTCAGTGCATTAATTAGATGTAATTACTCGCAAATGTCCTAAATTCATCAGGTGTCATTATCCCACTGCTCATAAGTTTGCTGCAGATGCTCATCATCTCATTGATGATTTCAGGTGAGTTATTGCCAGCTTTTCTTCCGCCAGCAAGAACTTCCAGTCTGTCGATTATATCAGCACCAAGTCCTGAGCCAGTTTTAATCAAATTATTAATCTTTTCTTTATATTCATTAAAAGGCTCAGATTTTTGCGGTCTGTTTTTATTATGTATATAATATACAGCTCTAAGAAAATCGCCAAAAGTAACATTATTGCTGTTTAGTTTATTTCTTAATGTAGGAAAAGCCCACAAAGTAAGCGCAAGATTAGCTAAATTTGATTCATTTTCTCTGATCCGTCTAGAATATTGACTAGGCATTAAATTTATTACCTTTATATCTTTTGATGTTAAGATAAATCCTTTATCAACAACAGTTCCTGCAGCATCTTGTCTTGTGCCGTCATAATGTGCAATATTATATTCATCTATTAGTACTTCATACTTCTTAAATGATATATTTGTCTCAGGATCAACTTGAAGTTTAAGATAAAATGCAGCTCTAGCAAATTAATTAAGGCCAATGCCTTGTTTTTCTAAATCTGCCTTTTATCTTTCCCATGCTGTTATTACACTATTATATAATGCCCTAGGATTGTCATTTGCTTTTAAAACTTCTCCAAATGTGTAATAAAACCCTTCTGCAATCTCTATCTGTTGCAGTAAACTCTGGTGGGGGTGGTTTCTGAACCTCCACCAATTTCTTTACCTCTCTTTCAAGTTCTGTTAATTTCTTTTTCTTTTTCGAGAAGTTCAACTCGCTCAGCTTGTTGTTTAGACTCAGTTAATTCTTGTTCCGCTTCTATTCTTCTTTTCTTTTGCGCTGTCCTTTTAGTTTTACCTTTTTGTCTTAATTTTTTCAGCTTTCTCTCATATGCAACAAAATCTTTATCTTGTTTATAGCGTGAGCCTGGTTTTATGTTTTTCCAGACACGATATACTGCATTTCTCCATTCTTCGCCATCAACAATATAATCCTCATGATATTCTGGCTTAAAATTCTTAATTTTGTCTCCTCCAGCTGCAAAAAATGCTAATTGGTCAGTATTTTCAATTTTCCTTACCGCCTCAACGATATCTTCTGCAAATTTATCATCGAGGGCTGTTAATTTCTTCTTTGTTATCTTTTTTATCTTCTCCGTGACTGCTTCAGTCGGCTGAGGTAATATTTCAGCTGGTTTAGGTATCAACGCAGCTATCTGCTGAGGAAGTGTCTCAATAGCAGGAATAATCTTCTCAGTTGCGCTGACAACGGGCTGATGAAATTCTTTCAGCTCCTCAAGATAGCCCGACTTTGCCAATTGTTCAGATTTTAATTTTTCCTGAAGTTCTCTGAAAGCAGGAATATACTCGCTGAGTAATTTGGATCTTTCACGCGCATGTGTTGTTGATGGTGCCTCACCAACCATTATTTTTATCTATTTGACTTTAACTCACTGATGGGTTTTTTTTCTTCATCTGTGAGACTTGCGTCTTTACCAGGTGAGGATTCTCCTGCTGGTTTTGCGTCTTTACCAGGTGAGGGGTCTCTTCCTGGTTTTGCGGCGTGAAACTTCTCGAGGCGCTCTATTTTACTGAGCTGATTGGTAAGTTTTCTTTTCGTGTCAGCTAATTCAGTTGTTGCTTTATTAATTTTACTCTCCAGATCAGCAATTTTAGGATTAGCTGCTGTAATATGACTGCTCAAGTCAGATGTTACCTTAGCAAGTTTAGTGTCCAGCTCAGCAAGTTTAGTATTAGCTGCTTTAGTGTAATTACTTAGTTTAGCCTCCAGATCAGCAATTTTAGGATTAGTTGCTGTAATATAATCGCCCAAGTCAGATGTTACCTTAGCAAGTTTAGTTTCCAGACTATCCTCAATATTAGCGATTCTTCTAACATGATCTCTAGTGTCAAGATCCATTGCAGCTATTTTATCATTAGTATTATCCCCGAAAGTCTGCAAGTTAGTAATGTGTCGAGCACGTTGTTGAGTTAAATCATCAACAGTATTAATGCGAGCAAGTAATCCAGCTGGAGATGTTGTTCGTATTGTTTGAATGTTTCTGTTCATCTGGTCGATCTGGTTAGCAATTGGCTTGATCTGTGACATCATTGCAATATCAGTTAGCCTCACATTGCTCGTCCGCAATTTCCCCTGCTGATTCTCAAAGACAACAAGCTCGCCAGGATCAACGTTAACAAGATTTATCTGGTCAAGTTGTTTGATGTATGATTTAATATTCCTATTTACCAACTTCTCCATCATGCCACGTCCAAATATGTCAGTCATTTATAGTAATGCAGTTAATTTAATAACATGTCAATGATTTACTGTCTGAAGTGTAAAAAACAAACGGAAACTGACAATCTAGAAACCGTCACAATGCGCAACAAAAGACTTGCAAACAGCGGCACATGTAAAATATGCTGCAGAAAGAAATTCAAGATCATCTCCAAAACATCAGGCGGTGACATTGCAGCCTCACTTGGCAAATTACCAGGTTTTCCCTGGGCAAAATGCCCAGGTGAGAAACATTTGCCCAATTATAATTATTGCGGTCCAGGGACGCGACTTGATATCAGATTAGATGAGAATGATACCCCAAGACAAGGAGAAAGTCCCCTGAATAGAGTTGATGAGGCGTGTCGAGTGCATGATATCGCTTATAAAAGTCCAGATTTGCAGCGGCTCCATCTTGCAGACGTCAATTTGATTCATGCGATTGACAAGATACCAAATAAATCACTGCGAGAAAAAAATCGCATCTCTAGCCATAAAGATGGCTATGAAGACAAAGTTATTCGCTGGAATGTGAAAATTCAGTAAACCTAGGAGGGCTCAGAATGCTAAACGAACATCACCTGCATCATGTTTTTTTGCATAAAAAGCAGACTTTATAGGGGTCCTTGGGCCAAAAAAAAAAAACGGGAATATAAAAATGTGACCATAGCCCTATATTTACTTACTACTAGGGATTTATTAAATGAAATGTAAAGTAGTATAAATTTAACGGTGACAACAATCAAGATGTGTATGCATTTTTTTCAATGATGTTGAACCGTTTAGGAAGAAGAGCATTTCGTTAATTTGATTCTGCAACTAAACTCAAATGGTCAGACTTCTGAAAAACCCACCCTTGGAATAGAGTCCACCCTTGGAATAGAATAAGCTGAATACGTAACATATTACTACCCATTGACGTATGATGAACAGAAACGAGATTGATGATGTCATTAAACGTGCATTCATCATTTTACATACCACATCTGGCAGGAGATAAAGAAAATTTGAAAGTGAATTTTTTACATGATTGAATGTTTCACACTGTACATATATAGGTATTATTCGTTTAATGGAAAATCATTAAAATTTACTTGATTTTTTTTTTGGGAGGGGGGAATAAAACAGCTATATTATTGTCAAGAGATAAAGCGATATTTCATTTGCCAAACCTAATTCTAAAATACTCCCACATACCCCCGGTTTAAACATGTGTGGTAAAAATAGAGGACATTTAAAAAGGTGATAATTTGAGATCTCTGATAAGGTGTATAAACTATTGGAATGGGAGATTCATCAGTAATGAGATAAATTACATTAGAAAGACGTATTGCTATTTCCAAAGAATATATCACTGTATTAGAATAATGGAGTGTTCCAGACTAATGTCATGACAGATAAGAAGAAATGACAAAGATATATATAGATAGATAGATAAATAGATAGATAAGTTATATCTGTACAAACATTCTTGACATTGTTCAGTACACAATATAAAATATTTGAGTATAAAAAGACTATATTAAAGTTTAGACAACTCGATAGATATAATGGCTGACGATGGCTCAATTTTAAATTAAAAAAACTGATTGTAAATTAAAAAGTCATTGTTTTGTTTATGCTAATTTTTTGAACGTATCACTGTCACAACACACAATGCTGATTTTTTACAATATATGATGGACAATACAGACAGATAAATACATTCGATATGGGTTTTGTTTATACCTCAAACAGTTTCTTAAATATTACAGACCAATCGTTTGCGCAGGTACTGATAGCATGCAAGTGTCCTACAACTAGTTGGGTGAGATTGAGAAACTGCTGTACGAAAAATTAAGACTGGAAATGAAAAGCCTATGGTATGCAAAAAGCTGAAAGATGTTTCAAATGAACAAATGCATGTTGCATCTATGAGAAAAAGTAGTTAAAGAGAAAGTCTCCGAGTTTAATTTTGTGATCATAAAGTTTGCGATCACAATTACTTAACAAATAAGTACCCAGAGACTGCACACAACAAACGGTTTGAATTTCAGATACTGAAAACGATATCACACCTGACAAGTTGCCTGGCCATGACAGCTATTTACTCATATTGACGCACTGTTTACATTTCATTGGAAAATGCAGAGCATCTGTACGAACATCCAAAGATATCGTTCAAACTCCTGCAAAACGGTACAGTATATTAACAGACAATGGTTTACTGAGTTTGCAAAAGAAATTTGATAAAATATTACATGGGTACAAAACCAACTGTTTTGTAAATTATTACTTACATTGACGAAAAAAATGTGTCATTTACTACAGAATTTGCAAGTTTCACTAAAATTGAAAAATTACACAGAGTTGTCCTTTTCATTCAGCAACAGTGGTTGAAGTCAAATACTAGTCTCTGCCAGCAACATTGGTTGAAGTCTATATTGGTATCAGCCAGCAACAATGGTTGAGGTCAATACTAGTCTCAGTTAGCAACAGTGGTTGAGGTCAATAACCTATGTCAGCAACAGAGGTTGATGTTAATACTAGTCTCAGGCAGCAACAGTGGTTGAAGGCAATAATAGTCTCAGAAAAGAAGCCAACAATGACTTTGAAGAAGATTTCTTCAAATTGATGAACAACGCTGTTTTCGGTAAGTAAACGGAACAATATGAATAAATGAATAACAATTTAAATATGCGCGGAATGGGATAGATATTGTATGTGACAAGAAGAGTAATTATTTACAATGACTCAGTCAATTTGAAAAACTGGCAAAACCAATATTTAACAAACTAATTACGGTGGATTTACCATTTTAAAGCTATCCAAATGATTATTGTACGAATAATATTACAACAAGCTAAAAATCAATTACTACATTAGAACGTGGCTGTTGATGGATGACACAAATTCTTTACGCACTGATATCAAGACAAAATGATTATGATGATACGAATCAAAACATTAAGTTATACTACACTGGCGACTCAAGGATAATATTAAGTTATATGACTCCAATGACTATCTTAAGAATATCATTAAATATTATGACATTAGTGACTACCTCAAGGATAACATTAAGTTAATGTGTTATGTTTATAACTCCTGGTACATGATTTTACCTAATTTTTATAATTTTTTTAGTCATGGCTCTAAATTGTATATGTTACGTATCGGTTTGTTCAAAGTAATACAAAGAAAGAGTGACTACAACAAGCTTTGTAAATTTTAACAGAAATAATTTATTTCCCTAGAAAACACGGTGGAAAGGTAAATAGATGAAACAAGACTTACGATTTACGAAGAAGATCCAAAAATTGTCCTAAAATTGTGAAAACACATAAGTCCTGTGAAATAAACAGTTCTAATTTGATATAGTCTGAATCTAAGTTCCGTTCCAAGATGGCGGATGATGACGTCAGACGAAGGCTAACATAAAATGTCCAGAATCTCCACTGTTAATCACAATTTGTATTGTTCTGCTCCAATTTAGAAATAATTTCAACAAATGTCTTTGTCCAGAGCCAGTAGGGTTGTTCTCCAGGGAAAATAATTATTTAGAAAGTAGATAAAGTACAGCTACCACCACTAACGATGCACATGTTGATTTACATACGTACGAATGAACAACTCTTTCCAGCACAGGAATACCTTTTCCATAATGTATTAGAAACTCTACAAGATGTTATGATGTGACTCAACTATGCCTAACTACGACTATGAACTTTCTTACAGATAACAAAGCATATAAAAGAAACTAATATGTCGTTTCATGTACACACGCACGAAGTACACGTGTGATTTCGCAATCCATCTGGACATTACGAAAGCCTGAACAAGTATCAGCCAATCACTTACATAGCTACTGCTGAATGTTTACTTGCGACGAATTTACTATCATACAAAGCTCGTGCTTACATGACTCACATTTACGTTTTAAACAAATACGATGTTTCTAACAAACTATTAGACCCATGCAAACATAATCATCACAATAATAATAACTACATTTAATGATGTAAAAATGAAATAAAAATGAAACAAAGAATTAGAAGAATTTAAATTTTAACACATATGTAATTTAACTACAGTGTCGTAACACTTTCGCCCATAAAGAAAAAAGAGATTTATGTAATAAAGCTTTCTTTTTTACCAGATGTAAATTATACACGAGGTAAAAAAATTACGTAAGAAGAACTTATGAATTTACACAAAGGTGTATATGAAAATGACATTTCTATACACGGGAAAGTGCATCTGCAATTAAATTATCTTTTCCTTTAATGTGCCTGATGTCAAGATTGTACTCTTGCAAAAATAAACTCCTCTTAAACAGTCTTTGATTTTTATTTTTCATTCTGCTGATGAAAGTAAGGGGATTGTGATCACTAAACACAACAACCGGAGAAGGAGCTGAACTGATAAACTTCAAAATGCTGTAATGCTAGCATTAAAGCTAAGCATTCCTTCTCGATTGTTGAGTAGTTTCTTTGGTGTTTATTTAATCTCTTAGAGAAGAAAGACACTGGGTGTTCTACACCATTTTTGTCATCTTGAAGCAAAACTGCTCCAACCCCAACATCACTTGCATCCACAGATAGTTTGAACGGTTGACTGAAATCTGGAGCTGTTAAAACTGGTGCACTTTCAAGTATGGCCTTTAATGAATTGAAAGCCTCTTGACATTTTCCAGTCCAAAGAAACTTGTTTTTCTTTCTGAACAAGTTTGTCAGAGGTTCAACAATATCAAAAAAATTAGAACAAACTTTGCGATAGTACCCAGCCATACCCAAAAACCGCATCAGCTGTTTTTTACTGACAGGCACAGGAAATTCAGAAATAGCCTTGACCTTAGCATCTATAGGTTTAATTTGACCATGTCCCACAATATGTCCTAGAAAAGTAACACAAGCACGGCAGAACTCACTTTTAGATAAATTAATAGTCAAATTTGCATCCGTGAGTCTGTCGAAGAACTTCCGAATCGTGGCTAGATGTTCTTTCCAGATGTTGTTGTAGATGATGACATCATCAATATAGGCATCACAATTGTCTAGACCAGAAGTAATCATATTCATAAGGCGTTGAAAATTACTTGGAGAACCCTTCATCCCAAATGGCATTACTTTATACTGGTAGAGTCCATCTGGAGTCACAAATGCCGAAATTTCTTTTGCTCTTTCCGTTAGTGGAATTTGCCAAAAACCCTTCAGAAGTCGAATTTAGTGACGTATTTGGCATTTCCAATTTTGTCGATACAATACAATCGTCGATTCTTGGCAATGGGAATGAGTACTTGAGATAGTCCAGGTTATATATTATACTTTTAATAACAGACTTTATAATTATAACTAACATTTTATTTTGTAAACATTAACAATTTCTAGAAGGTTATTTTCCATTAGGTAATGTTTTGTTTTTTTTATATCGAAAATATTAATTTTGACCTAGGTCAAGTAGAAGAATATATAGTCTTGTCTCTGGAAAGATTACTCATGCGTGCTTTAACATCCAAGCAAAAACAACTTATTGTTGTGTACAGCATTTGAATGGGAGTTATTCAAATTATTTGTTCTCTGGAAATACAAAAGTGCTTTGATAATATTCTTGGAAAATAGACTCAAATTTATACTGAAATTTCAAATAAGGATTTCATTTTGGATTGTATTATTGTGATCCAAGAAAAGTCTGTTGGCACATCAACACTTTACGAGCCACCTCAGGCGCATCCACGCTTTCAGCGTTGGACTTAATTTGGCTTTCCACAGGAGGTTATTCTGAACTTTTATTAGGACTTGTGTCTGTAATTCTAGACTTATTTGGGATTTAATTCGCAGTACCGTAAATTTCCTTTTTTACATTTTCATTTTGTATTCTTGGGAAATAAATTATTTGTATAAAGCGTGTTGCTTTTCACTCTTTGCTTTTACTTATTTTAAGACCATAGAGTCGTAATAACCGTAATTCTCTGTTCATGTTTGTTGTGAAAGTTTAATTTGCCCAGCTGTAATACAAGCTTTTACACAATCTTTGCATCTGAGATATTTGTGTTTCCTTTTTCCAATTCCTCTATCGGGTTGTCTCCGTTCTATTTGTAACACTTTAAAGATGCTAATTGTAGCATTTATTGTTCACTTCAGTTACTAGATGCGATATTACATTTATGAGAAAATCGTTCTAAAAGTTTATTACGGAAAAAGTCATTCCGAAAGTAGCGTATTACGAAAGAACAATTGCATCTTGAAAATCTGTATGTCTAAATGCTGAGAAATGTTTACTGGTTTCTATCTTTACAATATAGTATAAAAGTTCTTTCCATATCAACTGATTTTGGTTAAGTAGTGGTTATTGAATGTGTTAAGGATAATTTTAAACTGTTCGTGGCGTGTGTGTGCGTACGTGCGTGCGTACGCGTGTGCGTGCTTGTGTGAGTGCGTGTATGTGTTTATCTAAGATTCATAGTTAACTGAGTATATATGTGAGTCGGAACTATACCTTTTTTATAAAAAACATTTAATGAAGTTTTAATGTTTGTATGATTTGATCAAATTCTATGTGATTTTCTTTACCCTGCTCAAGACAATGTAAACTAGTTTGTAGCCGTTTGCATTGCAATTGCCTTTATGCCTTTCTAAATGTAGTGCTAAATTAACTGCATATTTTTTTTATCTTACCTTTTTAATTTTTTCTGTAAAGTAATTTATTATCTATCTAAGACATCATCTATATCGAAGTCGTATTGTCATATTCAATATGTATACCACTTTGTTTTTAACAGATATATTTGTGGATTTACTTTCAGTTTTCTCCGGTTTTATGGTCCACACAGATTCGCTTCCTGTGCATGTTTAAACACATCCATTTTCTAATGTGCTGTTGATTTGTTTTCCTTCCACATCGTTCACATTCTAGAAGTTTGTTAAACACTCTCAGTTTTAATTATCTTTAACAATGTCCTTACTGCACCCTCTTTTGTGTCCTCTTTTTTGGAAAGGAATACCTTTGATCCACAATTTATTTAATGTCATATGTTACGACTCTATGGTCCTAAACTAAGTAACAGAAAAAAGCAAAACCAACAAGTTTTGTAAAATTTAAGAGGAACTTACTGTAAGTATTATGAATTAAATCCAAAATAATCCTAATGTTCTACACAAGTCCAAAAAAATCGAGTGTTCAGAATGATTTCCGGGTTCTGAATGTGCTGACGTACCAGTAGCCTTGAATGTGCTAAAGTGCCTATAGTCTCGATATATCACAATCACATTGTATAAAACTCCTTTGAATGAATTTACAATAATCCCAAGATATTATTTTAGACTAGAGTTAATGAGCACTTTGTAATTAAATATATTTTAGTAAATGTGTAGGTGAATGGTGGGTTATAATAGGAGTCAAGATGACTTTACATTCGACGAGCCATCTTCTGGAAATGATTCCATTATACCTCAAAATGAATATCCATCGTAAACTGGCAAAACAATGAAGCTTATAAGCTGTCAACTTACAGAAGAGTGAAAGACATACATTTGTCGACTGAGAAAATGAGGAAGGTCCAATACTATTAAGTGACAAAATAATTGCGGTCCTGTACTGTCAACAACAAAACAACGAAGGTCATACACTGTCAACAACAAAATAATGAAGGTTATACAGTCTCAGCTGACAAAACAACGAAGGTAATACACTGTCAGCTGACAAAACAATCTAGGTCATACACTGTCAACAATAAAACAACAAAGGTCATACACTATCAACAATAAAACAATGAAGGTCATACACTGTCAACTGACAAAACAAAGAAGGTCATACACTGTCGACTGAAAAAACATTGAAGATCCGAGTTGCGGATACTGATTTATAAGTAGAACATTAGAACTTACAAACATTCTTCCACAGTAATACGTATAAGCGTGGCTATTAGTTCGAAACTTCACAATTTGAGTATATAACACGAAATCAAGTTTGGTGTCTGAGTATATGACACAAAAACGACTTTGATGTCTGAGTATATAACACGAAATCGAGTTTGATGTCTAAGTATATAACATGAAATCGAGTTTGATGTCTGAGTATATCACGAAATCAAGTTTGATGACTGAGTGTATAACACAAAAACAAATTTGATGTCTGAGTATATGACACAAAAACGACTTTGATGTCTGAGTATATAACACGAAATCGAGTTTGATATCTGAGTATATAACAAAAAAAAACGAGTTTGATGTCTGAGTATATGACACGAAAACTAGTTTGGTGTCTGAGTGTATAACACGAAAACTAATTTGGTGTCTGAGTATATAACATGAAAACTAGTTTGGTGTCTGAGTATATAACATGGAAACGAGTTTGATGTCTGAGTATATAACACAAAACTAGTTTGGTGTCTGAGTAGATAACATGAAAACGAGCTTGATATCTGAGTATATGACACGAAAACTAGTTTGGTGTCTGAGTATATAACACGAAAACTAGTTTGGTGTCTGCGTATACAACACGAAAACTAGTTTGATATCTGAGTATATAACACGAAATCGAGTTTGATGTCTGAGTATATAACACGAAATCGAGTCTGATGCCGCTTGCTAGCTGTTTCTACTATTGAAGCAATTCGTATCGTCCTTTGAGCTAAACAATATTTCAATATGGAGGGAGTTGTAAATGTTCAAACCTAATTTGATTTTCTTGCCTGAATGTTTTTCACTGCTGCGGGATGAATCTATGTGTCTGATATGAAGATGACATCAGAGAGAGAGAGAGAGAGAGAGAGAGAGAGAGAGAGAGAGAGAGAGAGAGAGAGAGAGAGAGAGAGAGAGAGATTACCTAACAAAAAATCCTTGACAACACTGTATTCATAACAGTGCCACAGTCGTATTTAGTAATTGTTCTCCACATGCCTTGCATAAGCACGGCACTGCACCCCACGCTAGGATAGGAATAATCAAATAATTATTTCTCAGGTAATACCGGTCACCTGTAAAAATGGTTTCATACCGTAGTCACTGAAATAATTCGTAACAGTCAAATTCTGCATAGATGAATATTTTGAATATAAACTGCATTTGATGAACGGTGTATATGGACTATGTAGTCTGAAATAAAGAATTCTTATCTTATCTTAGA